>JANIIA010000009.1:1434888-1454299 GCA_027478495.1 Erythroxylum alaternifolium | reverse complement strand
GCAAATTCCCAAGAGAAGCACAGGAAAAATGAAACACAAACTTATTAAGAGAGATAGAGAGAGACGTGAGAGAGAGATAAAAATTAAAAAGAGACCTGCTAAGGGTTTTAGCCGATGAAGAATGAAGAGAACAATGGTAGTGGCTGAGATAAGATCTAAGACAGTCGAGAGAGAGCGGCGTTCTATCTTCTTAATTCTCAGAGTTTTGAATCTTTTGATTTTTAAATGAAAACTCTTCATTTTAAATGAATTGACCGGTCCTTTCTTTTACCGGTTCAGTGGTTTTTACCGGTCCAACCGCAAAATGAACGGATCAATCACTCATTAAAAATAAGAGCTAAACTGGACTGTTTCATGCTCAGGATCACCGATTTTTTGGTCCGACCGGCCGGTTCGGTTCGGTTTGGTTTCCAAAACACTGATATATATCGTCTCTTCCTGCGTTATAGAGGTTGTTGGAGTTAGTTAAAGGTTTGGCCAAGAGAATCGTACCGTAAGAAAAACTTATCGTTCTTATCTTGGTTCATTACAATTCTGATGAGCCAACTTTAATTATCAACTTGAACTCTGTTGGAATTTGAAAAGCATCATCAGCTTAAAACTAGCTTGATTAAGTGTTCTGTTTACATAAACTCAGATAACTAACCAAACATCACATTAAATTACAAATGTTGCTGCCGAGAATGATGAAATGACGGTCGCATACAGATTCCCCCTAGAAATGCAAAGGAAAAAATTGTTAAAAGACATTTCAATTAAATTACAAATGAAACGGATTAAACAAATACATTGACTCAGTCATCAAAAACATTAGCTGTATCGATTATTTCAATCTTATTCTTAAAATTCTGTTTAAAAGGCCTTTGTCTCACGCGAAATTTATTTTATCTCCCAACCTTATTGCAGTTTTCTATTTTTTATAAAACAAAAAAGGGTACCATGGAAACTAATGATTCAAACTTTGGCATATGTTAATTCAATTTATGTCAAGAACATCACTACGTAGATCTAAATTTTGAACATAACGTGCAGACAATTAATTAAGGCATAACATTACTATATACAACTAATACTTGATAATCACATTATAAATCTGACATTTGCAATATAATTAATACCTTTTTTATGTAGCATAAAATTTTTCATGTGGATTCTATGATTGATTTTTCTAGAAGCCTTTTGACAACTTATATAAACTTTTTTCAAAATTAATAATTCTATGTTAAGGATATAAATGTAAAATAGATAGGGTTACCCTATCTCCTTTTCTTATCTTCATCATCCTTGGGAAAAATATTTAAATAAACTATATTAAGATCCTTGTTACATAATTGACGCGCATAGATTGAGCTTATCGATCCCACTTCCAAGCTGAATCACCAAACCAACATTAAACTACTTCATATGATAAAGAAAAAGAATAAAAGGAAAACCTTTCAAGGTAAAACGTTTTCTGCTCTGAAACCAAAAATAAGCGCCTCCATGTCACTGTTGTAGTATCCCTTTTTTATTTTTCATTGCAGTTGATTTTTAGATACAAGAAGATCCGGTAAGCAATAACGGTTACTTAATTACCAAAAACTATATTACATCTTTAATCATCTCCGTTATATTAAATGGTACATGTATTTGTGACTTAAAGCGCTTAGCTTTTCTTTTTCATCAAACAATCCATGCCAAATTTGAGGAAACTATAACAAAGGGACATAACTATATAAGCAAGCTGTAGCACTTAATAATAACAGCAATTGGACGAGACAAGTGAGGGAGATAGTTACCTGGAATTGCAATCATCGAAGTAACCAGGCAGTCGAGCCGCACCACCGCAGTGCCCGGAGCTGGCGCCGACGGTGACTTTCCTCTTCACAACCCTCTTCGCTTCGTCGTGCTCCGTTCCAACGTCATTTTCAGATATGGAACGGAGGGTTGGCTTCCACTCTGAAGCCATCAGAGCAGCAGATCCGCCCAATGCCCGCGTCGGTGTCCTCCTGGGATCTCTTCTCTCCATCGGCGACCATGTTTCCTCCGACAACCGTCTTCCAGGCTCATGCACCTCTCTGTGCAGCCTGCTGCTGCAGCTGGTCCCACAACGCATTAAGTCTGACAGAAACTTCATCATTTAAAGTTTCAATCTACGTATTATCTTTAAGACTTAAGTATTGCAAATGAACCTTCAAACACGTAAGGAGAAGAAACAAGTCAACAATTGTGACACGTAGTGGGCACCCACTATGTATAATTTCTCTGATTCTCACGTTTAGCATCAGTAGAGAGAGAGAGAGAGAGAGAGAGAGACCAATAATGCAGAACGTATAACGTGGAAGAAGTGGAGTGTAGATCCTTTGTTTAATTAAAAAATATTGTCGATTTTGCTTAAAATTTTAAGCCACTTATTCACTCGTAAGAATTATGGGTATGACCCTTAAGTCACGCTACTTTTTTATTTTAATTTAATTATACTACTATTAAATTAAATTAAATTAAATTAAATTAAATTATAATTATGTTATTATTAATTTTATAAAAATAAATTAAAAAGAAAAAACTTGTGTGACGAAATTATGTTATTATTAATTTTATAAAAAATTAAAATTAAAAAGAAAATAATTTGTGTCATGGGCTTGTCTTAAGTGTCACAAGTTTTTCTAACTTTTTTAAATAAAATTAAAATTAAAATGATAAAAAAAACAAAAATTGAGTCAATTTTTGAATTTTTTCTTTTTATTATTTTAATTTTAATTTTTAAATAAAATTCTAAGATAAAAATTGATTAATTTATTAAAATTGTTTAATTGATTTATAAATTATAGAAAAATATTAAAGTAAATTAAAAAATCTATTAATGTTATTATTATTATTATTATATTAGCACTCGTGCAAATTAATGCAGTATTAAACATCTTGTATATTTACGATAATTTTTTTTACATAGAATGCGTGTAAAATGCAAATAAATTATACAATATATTATATATGTGGAATAACTTGTTTTGATTTCAACAACTTATTTTAATTAATTAATTTACTAAAATTGTTTAATTAATTTATAAATTATAAAAAATATTAAATTAAAGTAAAAAGATTAATGCTATTATTAGTATTATATTAGCATGCATGCATATTAATGTAATATTAAACTTCTTGTATATTAAACATTTTGTATAGATATCCCGTGTCTAGGGATAGAATGAGTAATGGGGCTAGCGCAAGAGTTAGGGATAGGTTGTTAAAGTGCAACAAGTAGGTAACGTTCTAGGTCAAAAGTAGATTCTAGTGACACTAGAGAAGCAGGCAATCCACTGCCCAATGGATTGGATGAGCAAGTGTTCAACGAGTTTGCAAACATCATGACGGAGCAATTACCAAAGGCACTTCCACCTAGACATGCGGTAGACCACCGGATCAAGCTGGAGCTGATAGTCTGCTAGCATTTTTGCCATATAGAATGATTCCGAACTATTGAAACTAAGAAGGCAACTCAAGGATTTTATTGACACATGCTACATCAGGCTATCAAAGCGTTAGGGAACATGTTCCAAAGTATGATAGAAGTCGTAGACTATGTATTGATTATAGAAACCTCAACAATAATTGATAATCAGCTGGTTTGACCAGCGGATAACGTCAACTCTTTATCAAAGATGTTTGGTAAATAAAATTAAAGATATTTACTAAAATTAACTATTTAGTGTTTATGTATAAAATTCTATAATTTATAAATTAATTAAACAATTTTGGTAAATTAATCACTTAAAATAAGTTGTCAAAATCAAAATAAATTATTCTAAATATATTGTATAATTTATTTGAATTTTACAAGCATTATTTGTGGAAAAAACTTTATCATACAAGATGTTTAATATTGCATTAATATGCATGCGGGTTAATATAATAATAATAATAAAATTATTAAATTTAATTTAATATTTTTATGTAGTTTATAAATTAATTAAAAAATTTAAATAAATTATTTAATTTTTAAAAATTAAAATTTATCTTATAATTTTTACACAAATTCTTTATTATTTTTTAATTATTTTAATTTTAATTTTTTATACAATTAATAGTTTCATAACTAAAATTAAACTTAAAAATTAATTTATAAATTAATTAAACAATTTTTTATTAAATTAATATTAACATAATTAAAATTAAAATTAAAATTTAATTTAATTTTTTTATTAAAGTAATATTATTATAGTTAAAATTAAAATAAAAAGTCACGGGCGCGAATGTCACGCCCATGACACTTATACATGCTTGTGACAGTTACGAGTGAACCAAGCGACTTAAAATTTATACAGAAACGATGACGTATTTGAATTAGACATGATAAGAAAGAGTAATATTAGACAGAGGATCTGAACTCAGAGAAGAGAGGAAAACAACAATAATAAGCCCGTAAAAACTCCGCTAATATTCGGAGTCTAGGAAGGTTTATTAGTTATTTTTGATAGAATTACATAAAAATAAAAATAAAAAATATGTATATACATAGTAAAATAGTAAAATAATACTAACTAAACATAAAATAAATATAAATATAAAAAATAATAGTAACCATAAAATAAAAATAAATAAATATGTGTAAATAAAAAAAGTAATAGTATAAATAATACAATAAATATAGAACATGATAAAGAACAAAACTAAAATAAGTAAATAAGTACACAAACAGGAAAAAAGACAAGTGAACAAATAAATTAAACAAGCTATTACAAGAAAATATTTGTTGACCTATTTCGTGATAGTTAAAATTGTATTAAATTGCAAGTGTACGATGTAGTTGTAGCTAGTATTAGCAAGCACGGGTCGATCCCACGAGGATAACGAGTACTAGTAGTTAGCATTATTCTACTATCTAACCTAAGAATTGATTGTGGTTTTTGAATTAAAGAAACTAAAATTAAGCAAATAAAAATATAGAAGCAACATGATTAAAGCAGGGAATTGGTGAATCGCTGAATTAATTACCGATATCAAATAATTAATATCTACACTTCGAATCCCCTTAAACCCTTAATTGATTGATATTTATCATGTAATTATGTTGTTGACTAATTAGATCGTGGAGACTCCTAAGGTATGCTAGTAGCTGACCTTGAGTTTACTAACAACTAATCCCAAGGTTTCTAACTAAATTTTTCAGGTTAAATTTTATAGTATTGTGTTATCATATTATGAATCCCTCTATTAGGTTTGACCATAATATAGAATATTTATGTTATCTTATCTCTAGAGTCGCAATCAACTCTTTCCAAAATAATCAACACATGTTTCAGTATCAAATAGAGTTCATCTAGCCTAAATATTAACAAAAAAATTAATTACACATAGTTAACACAAAATTAGATACGCATGTATAGAAAAATGAATAGAAAACAATGGAATTATAATTCTAAATCTTCCTAATTGTTCTCTATCGAGTATTATGACAATGTAGACATCCAATTATGTTCTGAAGGATCTGTCAATAAAAACTTAGCGTCTCTTACTCCTCAAGCTCCAAATCACCTTTGGAATCACCTTTGCACCCTTCAAAATGATGCCTGTCACTTTTTTTCTTCAATTACCTCCAAAATATTTCTTTTATATGGAATTCTAGGTTTTTGGGTTTTGCACAGTCATGCATCAAATTGTACATAATTAGAATTCTCCAGATATTGCAAAAGTGCACGACTAGGCACTACAAGAAAATATGGAGTTTAAGGCACAAAAAGTGATGTTTTAGATGTTTTTTTGCATCTTAAAAATAATTTAGACACTTTATAAAGCATCGAAAAAACAAATGTCACAAAAACTATTTCCGACGATTTTTTTAAACATATAGATGCGTTGAAAAAATATATATTTTTACACATCTAAGCATCGAAATCTATTTTTCACGTTTGTGATTTTTCGAGGGCAATGCTATTTTAGACGTTTTGTGTAAGCTTTTATATGTTTTCCTCTGTCGATATTTTTCACTTTTAGACAGTTTTTTACGTCAAAAAACTCCATTTTTGAGGTAAAAAATAAGCTTACAATTTTCTTTCTGCATCTTTTCTAAGATCACTCACATGCATGTTATTATAATAAATTTTACAAATTAATCTAAAATATTTATATGCATATTAATATAATCAATTAACCCTTTTGTTAATAAATATTATATTACATAGATTTATATGTATATAATAGCATAAATGAGCTAAAATAGATTCATTCTAGAGTTTCCATCGAAGAAAGCACACTATTCAAATTCTTCACCTTGTGAGTGGAAAAATCAATTGAGACTAATAATCAATCAATTGAGACTAATAATCATAGGAAGCTACTGGTAAGAGCAGCACAAAATGACTAGAAAGGAGAAACGAATAGTGTTACAATTTGGATGTCATTCATTTTCGAGTGCTAATACTAATTGTCATAGCAAGTAGATGAATATATGTACATTTTCTGTAGTTAAGTCTTGAAATTTATAACTCTTTATTGGTAGGCTAACCCTCCAAATTCCTTATGTAATTCCTCTCTCAACCCTTTTTCTGGAGGCAGTTTAGCTTTGAAAATTTTAGACCGCACTAACAATCACCATCCTCTTTGCATATTTTCTCCATCTTCAAGATGAATACAGAAGGAAAGGCACTGCAACAAGAAGAATACAATTATATGATTTTGTGAATAGTGCAATACTTTTGGAACCTATTGATCATGCACTTACTATGTTCAAACGGTAGGCCTTAGCCTTCTAACAGGTAGCAAGAATAACATTATATTACATTTCAAGTTCTGGGTGTGATGTGCAATCTAAATCTTTAAATGTTCTTATCACCATATATCTTACAAAATATGCAACTACAACCTATTGTCTTTACAAGCAAAAGAAGCAAAATCATGCTACAACCTCAAATGAGAGCCATTTGTAACAAAATCCCAACTCCCATAGAAGTGGAAATCAATTCTCCCATGCAACATCAAATTCACCAATACACAACAATCACTATAATAACAAATTCACCAATACACGACAACCAATATAACAACCACCACTATAACAAACAACTACCAAAATGATGAACACCGCAACAACCACTACCATGTGCAACATCATCAGAAAGTAGTAGAAAATGTAAAGGAAAAGTTTTGGAAACTACAAAACCAATACAGGTCAAACCAAATTAAAAGAAATTCTAATAGTGAACCCCCTTCCCTAATTAAAAGAACGAAAAAATGTAAGAAATTAGAATAAAACCTAACCTGTGCTTTACTTGTCCCTGAACTTATCTATAAACGAGCAAAAAGATCGAATTTAGCTAGAATCTGGTAATTCTTTATATTTACATCCTCATTTTGTTTCTTAAGCATATCATTCCCTAATCGACCAATTATTGCATCTTTAATAACTTGAGTTGCTCTTGCTAGACTTGATTTTGGAGGAACTTCTATATCTTGGGTTATTGGCCAGCTTGTAATTGATGGAACATGATCTTTACAATGTTGTGAAGACCTTGGGATGACATTGCTACAACTTCAGGCATAACTTGTGGCTTCAAGGTTATGGACGGGTAATCTTTTGTTGTTATTTTCATTGGTGGAAATGGTCCAAATGATGGAGCAACATGTTTTGATGGTTGAGAGGAGAATAGATATGTTTCTTATGTTTTTGATGGTTGTGATTGTAATGTTGGTTTCTTTGATGGTCCACATTAAAGCAGCTTGCATCTTGAATTTTTCATTGGCATATGAGTCAAATGCATCAACACCTTCCCATAATAACTTCAACTCATGCACTAAAGGCTGTAAATATACATCAATATTATTTCAGCAAGAGTGTTTGGCCCTTGGAATATCCAATCTTTATAGTCCTTATAAAATTCTTTAAACAAAATATGACTTTTTACCTCCTATAGTAAGAGTAATTTCTTCCTATCTAGTTGACAAACATTACAAGGACATCTAATCTTCCCATTTTATGCACCTTGATTTGCAAATTTCATGAAATCATAAATCCCTTAAATATAAGACTCGCTATTTCTTGGTTGATTTATCCATCTCTTATCCATACCCGTGGACATTGATCCTATAGATTTGCGAGTATCAACCTTCACATATATTTTTAAAAATACAAAAAAGATTACGATTTCATACTCGTCGACATTTCTATCTCAGAAATAAATGAATGGAAAATCAAAGGCATGAAATTAATGAATGATAAGAAGAATGGTAGCTAATAAGGGACCAAAATCATTAACTACAGTGAAAAGATCTTCAATGCAAAGTCCAGTCATTAGTCATTTAGCAAGATCAGGGGACTAAAATCATTAACTACAATTAAAAGATCTTCAAATTTTAGCTATAAATGAAACCAAAATCATTTGAGAAATTTCAAACGTAGGAAAAATCAACAATTTACATTCCACGTAATGTTTCCCTTATAGACAAAGTGAAATTAATAACAGTCCACATTAATTTACAATGGAAGAAACGTATAAAAATGATAAATGTCAAATAAGCCAAAATGTTAATCTACTCACTCACACATACAACGATGAATTAGTAGATAACAATAAGAAAAATGATGAGAATACTGTCAACTAACTTTGGAAGTTTAAGTTCCTAGAGTTAAAGGAGCATGAAAACTGGTTCACAACAAGGCAAGCGTATTAATTATCAATCTTACTCTGTAAAAGCATAAAGAGTATACAGACAATAGATAAAAATAGGAAATTAATAGCACCAACCTGTAAAACTTTTAGACATAAAATCCGAAGTTACAAAGTTGACAAAAAAACTACCAAAAGTGAGTCAAAGATTTAACCATACTTTTTTTTGGGTTAAACCCCCAGCTTAGTAACTGCAACGACGAGCCACATTTGTAATGAAATTGTAATGAAGTAAGGGGTTTATTAAACATTTGGTCACCAGAAAAGTAAATTAAAAACCATTGCTATCATCAGTTGGATTTCACAGCAAACCAACAAACAGAGGACATTGTTTGATGCAACCTTGTGTCAATGTTTTGAACCCAGAATACACACAAAAGAATTCACTATGAAAATATCATATATTGATGAAAAAGGTAACCCTTTTATCAAGAAATTGGTTTTTCTCGACATACACGGAAGAATCAACAAACCTATGGAAATAGAGCAAAAAAATGTAATGTAGAAAATACAAGATCAAAAGAAAGAAATAGCAAAGATTTAACACCATATTACATTTCGAGTTCTGGGTGTGACATGCAATCTAATTCTCTAAATGTTCTTATCACCATATATCATACAAAACATACAACTAGAACCTATTGTCTTTATAAGCAAAAGAAGTAAAATCATGCTACAACCTCAAATGAGAGCCATTTGTAATAAAATCCCAGCTCCTATAGAAGTGGAATCCAATTATCCCATACAACATCAAATTCACCAATACACGACAATCACCATAATAACAAATTCACCAATAGACAAAAACCACCATAACATCCACCACGATGACAAACAACGACCAAAATGATGAAAACCACAACAACAACCACCATGTGCAACATCATCAGCAAGTAATAGAAAATGTAAAGGGAAAGTTTTGGAAACTACAAAACCAACACAAGCCAAACCCAATTAAAAGAAATTCTAATAGTGAACCTCCTTCCCTAATTAAAAGAACAAAAAAAAGTAAAAAATTAGAATAAAACCTAACTTGTGCTTTACTTGTCCCTGAACTTATCTATAAACGAGCAAAAATGATCAACTTTAGCTAGAATCTGGTCATTCTTTATATTTACATCCTCATTTTATTTCTCAAGCATATCATTTCCTAATCGATCAATTATTACACCTTTAGTAACTTGATTTGCTCTTGCTAGACTTGATTTTCGAGGAACTTCTATATCTTGGGTTACTGGCAAGCTTGTAATTGATGGAATATGATCTTTAGAATGTTGTGAAGGCCTTGATTGGGACGACATTGCTACAACTTCAGGCATAACTTGAGGCTTCAAGGTTATAGATGGGTGATCTTTTGCTGTCATTTTCATTGGTGGAAATGGTCCAAATGATGGAGCAACATGTTTTGATGGTTAAGAGGAGAATGGATATGTTGCTTGTGTTTTTGATGGTTGTGATTGTAATGTTGGTTTCTTTGATGGTCCATATGGTTTCTTTGATGGTCCACATTAAAGCAGCATACATCTTGAATTTTTCCTTGGCATATAAGTCAAATGCATCAACACCTTCCCATAATAACTTCAACTCATGCACTAAAGGATGCAAAGATATATTAATATTATTTCAGCAAGAGTGTTTGGCCTTTGGAATATCCAATCTTTATAGTCCTTATAAAATCCTTTAAACAAAATATGACTTTCTACCTCATATAGTGAGAATAATTTCTTCCTATCTAGTTGACAAACATTACAAGGACATCTAATCTTTCCATTTTATGAACCTTGTTTTGCAGATTCCATGAAATCATAAATCCCTCGAATATAAGACTCGCTATTTCTTGGTTGATTTATCTAACTCTTATCCATACCCGTAGACATTGATCCTATAGATTTGCAAGTATCAACCTTCACACATATTTTTAAGAAATATAAAAAATAAATTACGATTTCATGCTCGTCGACATTTCTATTATTAGAAATAAATGAATGGAAAATCAAAGGCATCAAATTAATGAATGATAAGAAGAACAGTTAGCTAATATGGGACCAAAATCATTAACTACAATGAAAAGATCTTCAATGCAAAGTCCAGTCATTAGTCATTTAGCAAGATCAGGGGACTAAAATCATTAATTTCAATGAAAAGATCTTCACATTTTAGCTATAAATGAAGACCAAAATCATTTGCAAAATTCAAATGTAGGAAAAATCAACAATTTACATTCCACATAAAATTTCCCTCACAAATAGTGAAATTAATAACAATCCACATTAATTTACAATGGAAGAAACGTATAAAAATGCCAAATGCCAAATAAGCCAAAATGTTAATCTACTTACTCACACGTACAACGATGAATCAATAGGTAAAGAAAACAATAATAAAAAGGATGAGAATACTGTTAACTGATTTTGGAAGTTTAAGTTCCTAGAGTTAAAGAAGCATGAAAACTGGTTCACAATAAAGCAAGACTATTAATTATCAATCTCTCTATAAAAGCATAAAGAGCATACAAACAACAAAAGAAAATAGGAAAGTAATAATACCAACTTGTAAGACTCTTAGACAAAGAATCGAGAGGTAGTAAAGTTGACAAAAAACTACCAAAAGTGAGTCAAAGATTTAGTCATTCATTTTTTCTTGCTCTCTTTTTTTTTGAGTTAAACCCCTAGCTTAGTAACTACAACCACGAGCCACGTTTGCAATGAAATTGTAATGAGATAAGGGGTTTATTAAACATTTGGTCACTAAAAAAGTAAATTAAAAACCATTGTTATCATCAGTTGGATTTCACAGCAAAACAACAAATAGAGGACACTGTTTGATGCAACTCTGCGTCAACATTAAAACGAAATAAACACAAAAGAATACACTATGAACATATCATACATCGATGAAAAAGGTAACCATTTTATCAAGAAATTTATTTTTCTCGATATACACACAAGAATCAACAAACCTATGGAAATATAGCAAAAAAAATGTAATGTAGAAAATACAAGACAAAAAGGAAGAAATAGCAAGATTAACACTATATTACATTTTGAGTTCTGGGTGTGACGTGAAATCTATATCTCTAAATGTTCTTATCTCCATTTATTGTACAAAACATGCAACGACAACCTATTTTCTTTACAAGCAAAAGAAGCAAAATCATGTTATAACCTCAAATCAGAGCCATTTGTAATAAAATCCTAGCTCCCATAGAAGTGGAAACCAATTCTCCCACGCAACATCAAATTCACTAATACACGACAATCACCATAATAACAAACTCACCAATACACGACAACCACCATAACATCCACCACCATGACAAATAACTACCAAAATGATGAACACCACAACAACCACCACCAGGTGCAACATCATCAGCAAGAAGTAAAAAGTGTAAAGGGAAAGTTTTGGAACCTAAAAAAGCAACACAAGCCAAACCTAATTTTAAAAAATTTTAATAGTGAACCCCCCTTTCCCAATTAAAAGAACAAAAAAACGTAGCTTGTGCTTTACTTGTCCCTGAACTTATCTATAAACGAGCAAAAACGATCGACTTTAGCTAGAATCTGGTCATTCTTTGTATTTACATCCTCATTTTGTTTCTTAAGCATATCATTTCCTAATTGACCAATTATTTCACCTTTAGTAACTTGAGTTGCTCTTGCTAGACTTAATTTTGGAGGAAATTTACATCTTGGGTTACTGGCAAGCTTGTAATTGATGGAACATGATCTTTAGAATGTTGTGAAGGCCTTGATTGGGACGACATTGCTACAACTTCAGGTATAACATGTGGCTTCAAGGTTATGAAAGGGTGATCTTTTGTTGTTATTTTTGTTGGTGGAAATGGTCCAAATGATGGAGCAACATGTTTTGATGGTTAAGAGGAGAATGGACATGTTGCTTCTGTTTTTGATGGTTGTGATTGTAATGTTGGTTTCTTTGCTGATCCACATTAAAGAAGCTTGCATCTTGAATTTTTCCTTGGCATATAAGTCAAATACATCAACACCTTCCCATAATAACTTCAACTCATGCACTAAAGGCTACAAATATACATCAATATTATTTCGGTAAGAGAGTTTGGCCTTTGGAATATCCAATCTTTATAGTCCTTGTAAAGTCGTCTAAACAAAATATGACTTTCTACTTCTTATAGTGAGAATAATTTCTTCCTATCTAGTTGACAAACATTACAAGGATATCTAATCTTCCCATTTTACGCATTTTTTTTTTGCAAATTCCATGAAATCATAAATCCCTTGAATATAAGATTCACTATTTCTTGGTTGATTTATCTAACTCTTATCCATACCCGTGGACATTGATCCACAGATTTGTAAGTATCAACTTTCACACATATTTTTAAAAAATACAAAAAAAAAGATTACGATTTCATGCTCGTCGACATTTCTATTCTCAAAAATAAATGAATGGAAAATCAAAGGCATAAAATTAATGAATGATAAGAAGAACAGTTAGCCAATATGGGACTAAAATGATTAACTCCAATGAAAAGATCTTTAATGTAAAGTCCAGTCATTAGTCATTTAGCAAGATTAGGGAACCCAAATCATTAACTACAATGAAAACATCTTTAAATTTTAGCTCTAAATGAAGACCAAAATCATTTGAAAAATTCAAACGTACGAAAAATCAACAATTTACATTCCACACAATTTTTCCCTCATAGACAAAGTGAAATTAATAATAGTCTGCATCAATTTACAATGGAAGAAACATATACAAATGACAAATGCCAAATAAGCCAAAATGTTAATCTACTCACTCACACATACAATGATGAGTTAATAGGTAAAGATAACAATAATAAAAAGGATGAGAATACTGTCAATTGATTTTGGAAGTTTAAGTTCCTAGAGTTAAAGGAGCATGAAATCTGGTTCACAATAAAGCAAGCATATTAATTATCAATCTCTCCGTAAAACCATAAAGAGTATAGAAAAAATAAAAGAAAATAGGAAATAATAGCACCAACCTGTAAGACTTTTAGACATAGAATTGGAAGTTACTAAAGTTGACAAAAAAACAACCAAAAGTGAGTCAAAGATTTAGACATTTTTTTTCTTTTTTTGAGTTAAACCCCCAGCTTAGTAACTGCAACCATGAGCCATGCTTGTAATGGAATTGTAATGAGATAAGGGTTTTATTAAACATTTGGTCACCAAAAAAGTAAATTAAAAACCATTGCTATCATCGGTTGGATTTCACAGCAAAACAACAAACGAAGCACACTTTTTAATGCAACCTTGCCTCAATGTTTTGAACCTAGAATACACACTAATATGTGTTTAATTATTGATATATTTAATAATTTATACTTAGTGATTAATGACACGAAAGTGCTTAAAATACTCAATTTATTTCATATATTTTTTAGGTACAATTTAGAAGCAAAGAAATTAAACTGAGTTGAAAGTATTACATTAGGGCAGTTTTCTGAAAATTAACTTTCACTTGTCTTCTTAGAGCAAAAAGAAGAAAATTAAAAGAGAAGAAAAATGAAAACATAAGATGCAATGAATGAGAGCTGCATGATTATGCATCAAATGTTACAAGCAATTTATGTTAATTAAATGGTCATGTAATATGTTAATTAATGTGCAACAGGTGTAATGTGCATGTGGTTGAAATAATAGGGCAAAACGACGTTGAAAAGTGGAAGCAAAAATAGCCAAAATGCACAAAACCATATGGAAATGATGACACATAGAAAAGAGACAACGTTAGCATAAAACGCTAGTGTAAGAGGCAGCTGTAGAGGGGGAGATGAAAAGCTCTCCAAACTTATTCGTCAAATCACGCAACAGTAAAAAATCTACGGTGAGAGTGTGAAGGGTGATAACAGAAAATAAAAAAAGCGAATGGTGGCAGAGAAACAGAGAGAAGAGATTGCATGAGGAAAAGAAGAGTCATTACATTAAATTGTCAAATCGATGAATAGCAACAGTAAAGAGCATTAACGTGAGAAGATAGTAGCTAGGGTTTTCGGTGGGGATAATTGTTATGGGGTTGAAGCATTTACTTGGGATACCTATGAAAGGCTAAACATCCCGACACTGGTTCAGCGGTGACATCGACATCAATGACCCAGGTTAAGTGTATTTTTCAGTTTTTGTTGTTTATTTCTCTGATTAGAAGTTGATTGTGCTATTATGATAATTGATTTGGGTTTTGTGTATGGATAATTAGATTTTCGTTATTGTTCAGTTATTTGTGTATGAACCCATTGGGAATGTGGAAGGATGATTTTTAATGCATTCATTGAATCGTTTGATTGCATACCCATTGCTAGAATTTTGATATAATCCGTAATTGTTATGTTGGAATTCAATTTTAGCAACTAATGATTCGTAATCATTAGGGATAACATGACCTAGGTTAAATGATGCATCGTATGTGGTTGTTGCCTTGATTAATTGGTTTTCCTAATTCGTAATGCTACTACCTAATTAAATCTACAGATCGTATCCTAGGTTATTTGATGGTTAGGTTTAATTAAAGATCATATCTTGATTAAACAAAACCTAAGGGAAAACTCGAGTTAATTATTAACCCACGATTAATAGTTGCTAGGAGACGTTTGAAAACAAAAAATTGTAGAAATATGCTTAATTAGGGTGTAGGATGAGATTGAAACAAAGAATCGGATCCTTACCGAATTTCCCAATTTTACCATTTTTTGTATATTTTCTTTAATTTGTTTTTATTAGTCTAGCTTCATTTTATTTTCTTCTTAAATCCCCCTTTTACCTAAACATCAATTAGTTGCATTTCATAAGCTAACCAACCACTCCCTGTGGGATCGACCTAGACTTACCACTGCTACAGTAATAGTCTAGTTATTTTACTTTAACTAGCATTACGATGCACAGGTCAAATTTTGACACTGCTGCCGGGGAGTGCGGTGTTTAGTTTTTATTTGTTATTTTAATTGGTTTTTTCTATATTTGTTTGTAATTGATTTCTTTTTAGTTATTTCATGATCCTTTCTTTATTATGTTTCATGTTTGTGTTTTATAAAAATTAAAAAAATCATCGTAGGTGGAAGTAATTTCTTTTACAATTCATATTCTCAATCTTATAACAATGTTTGGACTGATCAACCTAAGTTTTGTTGTTGATTGGATAATCGTTAGAATTACTTCCATAATAGTTTGCAAGAAGCACAAAAATTCTCATGCAAACTAGAAGCTTCCTATCACGACTCCAGTCCATCTCTAGAATAGTTGAGTAATATTATAAATTCTAATACTTTGCAATTGTATCAAAATAGTCTACAATTCTAGTAGGAAGGAGGGCAATTTTCAAAAACTACATAGTCTCGCCCAAGATTCAAAGGGTCACCACGACTCAGGTACGTCTCTAGAAGAAATGTTTAATATTATGGCCGCTAACAATCTTCAAATTCGATAGGATTTGCAACAGTTCCAACAGAATATGCAACAACTGTTTAAGCAAACTGTACAATAAATCCAAGAGGATGTTCTGTAATTCCGGCAAGATGCATTGCCTCGATGGGGAGATATCAATCATCTTGAGTCACAAAGCAAAGAGGAGCAGTCGTATCAACACAAGGTGTACCAGATAGATGCTTGTACAAAAACTTTACAAAGTGATAAGGAGCTTGAGAATTTTGAGGTCAACCCTTAAGGATTTACTAGTGTTGAAGAAGTTGAGAAGGACCGCGAAGCTAAAAAGCACGTATCATTTAGCTCAGAGGTAAGTACTGAGTCTATAATTATTTTTGAAACTAACTCTTCACCTTAATATGGCATATTGAAGGAACTAAATGAGGAAGAAAAAGGTGAGGAGATGTTTGAAATATTTCCCAAGTGCATGGACTCAGTTGGGATTAAAAGTTTGGGGATAGGGAAGGAACTAAATGGGAACAATTATCAACCAAGGCCTTATCCTGAAGAACCTCATGTTGAAGAACTGAATGTTCCATTTGAAGATCACAACTTTGTCACGTGAGGGGAAGAAGGAATTGAGCCAATGACCTTAAACAAAGGCAGTTCTTGGGAGGCAACCCAAGGGAAGTAAAATTCTTTTCTTTACATTTTCGCCTTTCTTTTTATATGCATGTGTGTTCTTTGTTAGTTTATTTTTGCTTGTTTTTAAGTTTTCAATCAAAACGAGAGAAAAAAAAAGAAACATTTTCTCATTTTCTATTGCTTATAGGATTATTTAATTATGATTAGAGTGTGAATTGACTAGAGAATTTCATGGCAACTTTGGTATGTACTTTTACTTTTGTGATTGGTTGATGTGCATTATCTTTAGAAGAGTAGTGACTAGTGGTAGACAAAGCCGGTGAGATTTTGAGCTTATTAGACTGAAACATCCATATCAGTCTCATTGTATTTTGATAATGTGTGACCTTCATGACATGTACATCCTAATTTTGCATTGAATTTTTACTCGAGACCACATTTTTATCAGATGCATTAACATGGATATGATTAGGCATTCTTTGTTTTTCATAAACTACATTAGCCAAATAACCTATCCTTTTGACATGATTTTTCCCTTGATAAGCTCCTTTGAGCTTTACACCTTTCTTTTTATATCAACCACATTACATGCTTTAAACTTAACCAAATATCCTAACTAAGCCATAAAGCTAGTGAAGCATTTGTGATTGGTGAGTTTGTGGATGTTTAAAATTGTAAGTGTGGGGGTGTAAATATGTGTGGATTGGTTATAATAATTAGGATGTTATTTTATGTCTTATCATTGAAATTCTCATGTTAATGTAGTTTCTTTTAATGTTAAAAAAAGAGAAAAGAAAAAAAGAGAAAAGAAAAGAAAATGAAAAAGAAAGAAAGAAAGAAAAAAAGAAAAAATTGTTTAAATAAATGCATCTAGGAGCATGTGCATATATGTTGAAAAGTTGTTTAAGATTAATGCATTCTCCTAGTGTTGTGATGAATGGGTTATTTAAGTATATTGGATATGATGTAGATGTTGACTTGGAAGGTTCACTCTTAAGATTTCAATGTGTTGTTGGCATAAATTGTATGAGTGATTCGTTCGGATTGGTATATGTTTCATGTGGTTAGTGTGTGAGAGTTGAATGGGGTTGTGAAATATAAATGTTGCATTTGTCATAGCTGACAGTACCCAATTTTTGATTAAGTGTTACTTTTATTTCACTATCTTTAATGACTTTCATGCCACTTAACCTAAATACATCTCACCCTACCTTTTCCCACATTACATCCCTAAAAAGTCCTTTGATTCATGATTTTTCATGTGAAATATAGTGGTGGAGAAATGAAATGATATGTAAAGTTATAGACTGTCATGATCATAAATGATGTTGAGTGTACCCGTAGATATATTTTAGTTAAACACATTTTTTGAGTCTACCATTAGATTGCTCAGTTTCTGAAGATGATGCCTGTTGATCAATCATTAGTAGAAGCATTGAATGTTGAATCCTTGCTATGATTTTTGAAAGTCATTCATCTTTAATTATGATTATATAATTTTGGAAAAGATGGGAATCGAGTAAATTTTTTGGGTCTTTGAGCTTAATTTTAATGTTTTGCCCGAGGATGGCCAAAAGCTAAGTGTGGGGGAAGTTGATATGTGTTTAATATTGATACATTTAATCATTTATACTTAGTGATTAATGACACGAAAATGTTTAAAATACTCACTTTATTTCATATATTTTTTTAGGTAAAATTTATAAGCAAAGAAATTAAAGTGAGTTGAAATTGTTACATTTGGGCCTTTTTTTTTGAAAATTAATTTTCACTTATCTTCTTAGAGCAAAAAGAAGAAAAATAAAAGATAAGAAAAAGACAAGAAAAATGAAAACACAAAATGCAATGAACGCGAGCTGCATGATTATACATGAAATGTTACATGCAATTTATGTTAATTGAATGGTCATGTAATAAGTTAATTAATGTGCAGCAGGTGTAATGTGCATGTGGTGGAAATAATGGAGTAAAACGACATTGAAAAGTGGGAGAAAAAATAACCAAAATGCACAGCACCATGTGGAAACAATGACGTACAGAAAAGAGAGAACGCTAGCGTAAAATGCTAGTGTAAGAGGCAGCTACGAAGGGGGGATAAAAAGCTCTCCAAACTTATTCGTGAAATCACGCAATAGTAAAAAAGCTATAGTGAGAGTGTGAAGAGTGGCGGCAGAAAATAAAAGAAGGGAGTTGCGGCAGAGAAACAAAGAGAAGAGATTGCGTGAGGAAAAGAAGAGTCATTGTATTAAATTGTCAAATCGATGAATAACAACAGTAAAGAGCATTAATGTTAGAAGATAGTAGATAGGGTTTTCGGTGGGGATAATTGTTATGGGGTTGAAGCATTTTCTTGGGAGACCTACGAAAGGCTAAACATCCTAACGTCGGTTCGAAGGTAACATCGACATTGACGACTCAGTTTAAGTGTATTTTTCAGTTTTTGTTGTTTCTTTCTCTCATTAGAAATTGATTGTGTTATCCTACGATAATTGATTTGGGTTTTATATATGGATAATCAGATTTTTGTTATTGTTTAGTTATTTGTGTATGAACCCATTTGGAATGTGAAAAGACGATTTTTTATGAATTCATTGAATCGTTTGATTGCATACCCGTTGCTAGAATTTAGACATAATCCGTAATTGTTATGTTGAAATTCATTTGTAGCGACTAATGGTTCGTAATCATTAGGGATAACATGACCTAGGTTAAATGACACATCGTATGTGGTTATTGCCTTGATTAATCGGTTTT
>JANIIA010000009.1:1423432-1434788 GCA_027478495.1 Erythroxylum alaternifolium | reverse complement strand
TTATGATATGTGAAAATTCTACACCTTTCACCATATAAGTAGTGTTGCCAAATTTTCAAGGCAAACACTACTGCCGCGAGCTCCGGATCATATGTAGGGTAATTTTGTTTATGTGACTTTAATTGCCTAAAGGCATAAGCAACTACCTTTCCATCTTGCATCAAAACACAACCCAAACCATTTCTAGATGCATCACTAAACATAACATAGTCCTTACCAGAAGTAGTTTGAGCCAATATAGGAGCTTCAATAAGCATACTTTTCTGTTGATCAAAACCATTCTGACATGTATCAGACCATTCATACTTCACTCCTTTTCGCCATAATTTAGTTAAAGGGGATGCTATCACTGAAAATCCCTTCACAAATTGGCGATAGTAACCTGCCAAACTCAGAAAACTTCTCACTTCTGTCATATTTCGTGGTGGCTTCCAGTTAACAACTATCTTACTAGGATCAAATGGGCGTTACTGTTAGGGTCGAAGCGCCCGTGACTACCGCACTGTAACTGGGTTGAGTGGTTGGTGCCATTGGTACGGAAGGAGGGGGGTCTTCTTCTCTTTCTCGGATCCGAACTTTTTTAGTTACTTGGCGGTCAGTATCTTGAAAGAGGACGGCGGTTGTCAACGGCAAGTAGTACTTTATATAACACAATGTATTGAGGACTTTTAACAAACAAATAAAAAGCAAGGAAAATGTACGAAGGAAAGAGTTATAGAAAGAAGTCGGAGGATCTGTTTCTAACGGCTAGGTAGAATCTGTCATACCCATATCACTTTCCATTGAGCATTTTTAAGATGGACATTTGGCACCTAACCCTCTGGCTTCAAGTCATACACTTTTTTTTCTTAGTTTAGCTTTAAATCAGTAATAATGATAAGCGTGTCGGTCTCACCCTGAACCCTAGCTCGTACCCCCAGAAAAAGTAAAATTTTTCTGAGGGAATTTCATGAATTGCTGCACCGCATTCACAGTACAGACAGAATAACACTCTTTTTAGTAAAATTCTATAATAAAGAAAGATTAGGTTCAGAAGCTTATCATTCATCTGCAAAGTGAAGAAGAAGAAAGAGAACTACTTCTCAAGAGAGAGGAGCGTGTATCGCACATTTCCATTTCCTTTTTTCTTAATTATTTAACGATAAAGCAAAAAGATATTTTCAAGATGAAACCAGAAACTCTTCTTCCCGCCAACAAATGCACAACTGGTTGCCCAATCCTCGACCAGTGTCTTGCCGGAGGAATCCCCTGCAACTCCGTCACCGAAATCGTAGCAGAGAGTGGATCAGGCAAGACCCAATTCTGCCTCCAACTATCCCTCTGCGCCCAGCTCCCCACCTCTCTTGGTGGCTTATCCTCCTCTTGTTTGTACCTCCACACTGAGTTTCCTTTCCCTTTCCGCCGTCTACGTCAACTCTCCGTCTCCTTTCGCTCTCTTTACTGTCAAGTCTTCGTCGATTCTTCTGATCCTTGTGACAACGTATTTGTACATAGCCTTCCGTCTGTAGACGAACTGCTTGATATATTGCCCAAGTTGGAATCTTTTCTTGTCAAGTCAAAATCCCACTTGCCTGTTGGGCTGATTGTGATTGATTCGATCGCAACGCTGTTTAGATCAGAGTTTGAGAACACGCCGAGTGATCTCAAGAAGCGGTCTTCCTTGTTCTTTAAGATATCTGGGATGTTGAAGATGTTAGCGAGGAAGTTCAATTTGGCAGTAGCAGTGACTAATCAAGTTGTGGATTTTGTGGGGTCTGATAACGGAGTAAATGGTGTTAGGGTTGGGAATTTGGGGTGTCTGTATTCATCCGGGAGGAGGGTTTGTCCTGCCTTAGGATTGGCATGGGCGAATTGCGTGAATTCAAGGCTGTTCTTGTCGAGAGACGATAATGGTGTGATGGAAGGTGATGTGGGTGAAGGTGGTTTTGTTAGAGAAACAAAGAGGCGTCTTCATGTTGTGTTTGCTCCTCATTTGCCACCTTCTTCATGTGAGTTTGTAATTAGAAGTGATGGGGTTTCTGGAGTTCATAGATAATGTTCTGTTTCAATTGATGATCACTATTTTGGTTTATTGAAGATCTCATTCTCAAATGAAAGATAGTCTTACTGTTCATTTCTTTCTCATTGTTTTCTACGTTTAAGTTTTGCTTTCCATCTACTGCTTTTTTTGATAGATCGTTCATAACCAGTGTTTTACACGGTGCTTGTCCATTATTAGAACTGGCTTTTTTTTTTTTGTTTACTGCGGAGGACCAGACAAGGTCGTTTACAACTGAGAGTGACAAAAACGCCCCTCATTAGGGCGGGTAATAAAGTTGGTGGAGGCATTCTATGCCGTCTTGTCCCCGTCGGCTCGACGATTGTGCTTCCCCTTCTCGCAGGCGGAGGTCCCGATATTGAGTCGCTGTGTGCGTGCCTCCGCTGTTGAAAGAGGTGTCACACGGGCATTTACATCTGTTCGTAGCAAAGACTGTCCCGCTTATAAAATAAATTCATCATAGACTCCATTTCTATCGTAGAAAGCACGCTATTCATAAACTTCGCATTGTGACTGGCAAAATCAATTAAGACTAATAATCACACGAAGCTATTAGTAGCACAAAATGACTAGAAAGGAGAAATAAATAGTGTTACAATTTGCATGTAATTCATTTTTGAGTGCTGAAACTAAAGTAGATAAATACATGTACATTTGCTGTAGCTAAGTCTTGAAACTTATAAGTCTTTATTGATAGGCTAATTCTCGAAATTCCTTCTGTAATTCCTTTCTCAACCCTTTTCTTGGAGATAGTTTAACTTTGAAAATTTCAGACCGCATTGACAATCACCGTCCTCTTGCCATATTTTCTCCATCTTCAAGATGAATACAAAAGGAAAGGCACTGGAAGAAGAAGAATACGATTATATGATTTAGTGAATAGTGCAATACTTTTGTAACCTATTAATCATGCACTGATTATGTTCAAAAGGTAGGTCTTAGCCTTCTAATAGGTAGCAAGATTAACACTATATTACATTTCGACGTGCAATCTAAATCTCTAAATGTTCTCATCACCATACATCTTACAGAACATGCAACTACCACCTATTGTCTTTCCAAAAATTCCATCATATTTCGGACACAACTCTACAATATTCTAATCACTTGTAAGTGCTAATTTGAGATGAGTAAGCAAAATTATATTTGGACAACTAACCTATCAAAAATATACTTATCAACAAAGCAAGAGCAAACTGGATGGAGCAACTAAGTCGCGGATGTGATGATCCATGCCACCGCCTTTGAAGAACACCATCCTGCCCTCAAACACATTCCGAATATTAAAAAGAAAAATCAGATTCATAGGCATTTACCATTGCAGCCATCAAAAGATGCCGGAACTTGAATAGCATAAGAGATCATGCGAAGTACCCTGATCTTAGAAGTGTACGTATGAATCAATATGTGCGCGCGCGCGCACGCATGTGTTAAACCCAATAAACTCTAATTCAAAAGCAATCATATCTAAAATGAGGTCAAACTGTTTGTAAAAGAGGGGGTTTGTGCATCAGAAGGAGAACTAATTAAGTCTCTGTACACAAAGTCGGGTAGATTAAAGGTTACAAATGTTAAACAAGTTATCCTCGCAAAGTCGATTAACATTTATCATCTCTGAAAGCGCCCTCCTTTTCGTTCAAACTATAAACAAACTTTTATAATGCATTCCTCAGAAAATTAATCTTGCCTGGCTAAATGCAAATTTGCCCCCCTTTGTTTGAGGATGTTCTGCACATCTTTGCTTCCAGAATAGAGGCTTGGACCCTTTTTCTTTCGGTGTGGCCTCAGTTACTGGCAACAAATTGTTCTTCTGTTCATCTGCATCAGCAACTACAACCTTTAAAGCACCAAAGTTTTGTGAACTCCAAGCTCTCCTGATGCCTATTGCCTTATCAGTATGAGCGCTCATATCATCTCTCATTGTTGGACTATCCTTCGGTTCGATATCAATAATAACTTCACCACTTCTATTACAACTGCTAAAGTCAATTATGTCATCTTCAACAGAAGTATCTCTACTACATAAAGCACTATGAGTACAGTCAATGTCCTTTCTCCTAAGAATGGTTTCTGGCAGAGAATGTTTCTTGGAGGATCTGTAAAGGGCGGAACTATCTGCAACAGACTCTGAAGTTTGGGAAGTGCCAGAGAGAAACATGGCTAAATCATCAGATTCCTCTTTATCAAGATTTACCCATCTAAGAGGTTGCTTTCCTTCCTCACTCAAAGTTTCCCTTAATGATGTTTCAACACACGATATTTGATTCTCAATGGCAGCAATAAATTGTTTATGTCTAGACGCTGTAATATCGTCAGAACGATGTCCGTGACTCAACCTTACAGCCTTCTCGAACTCCTCCAACTGTTACATTATCCAAAGTTCAGTTATTAGTAGTACCGCATGGAAAACCTGAAAATTTTTACTAAATTTTATTATGCTAGTAAAATGAACATGAAAGGAAAAGAAAGATTTCGTGATCCTACTAATTGCCACCAATTAAAAATTACTCATGGAAGAGGAAGTTCATTATCTTCATTTCACAAGGTTTCTCAAAGGAAAAGAAAAATGTAGTCTTAATAACAAACTTCAAAAAGACAACAGGATGAAGGTACTAAATGTTGGGGATCTGGGACATACCTGCCATTTTGCGGTACCCAATGCAATTTGCAGGTCTCTAGAGAGTTCATCTAAATCAGCTTTTGATCGCTCTCTCTTCTCTTTTATCCACATCCTGTACGTGGACTCCATTCTGTTCAATAAAAAACAATGAGAGTTTCTTCCAATATCAACTAACCAGAAGTAACTTTAAAATACTAAAAGAATTTTAAGCCTCTCGAACAGGAGAAGACATCAAATATATGTTTCGACAATTTGTGAGAAAGTATTCCAAACGCTAGATTAGGATGATTTAAAAGCATCTACTTCACGGAACCAGTTTTGATTCTATAACTTCAAACACTGGAAGCAGCCTCTCAAGAACAACAATGAAGGGGTCAGAACTGCAGATTTGAATAGTAAAAACTTGAACATAAATACCTTATCAATCGAAACTGCCGGAACCAACATAACAAACCCACATAATAAAACTGTTAAACCAAAAATACCAAACAGCGTACTAAAGTCCCCATAGGCAAACATATTACAAAAGCTGCCATATCACTTCACATAATATGCAAAAATCTATAGTTTGATGACAAGACGACCAAGGTAGACACGAAACATACATATCAGCAGACTCTTGGACCTCTTCAGCTGCAGAAAAGAAGGCATCTTTTTGCCACAAGTCGAAACTGTTCGCTACCATCATCCTCGCTAATTCACAAGAAACAGGCTTTAAGATAGACAAACTCTAACCAAACCAAACCAAACCAAGCGCAAACCCAAAAACTATAAGTTTACGCTCTTCTCTTCTTCTTCTACAACAAAGGGTGCACTTTCATCTGCTCTTCTCCTCTCCTTCTCTTCTGTACCTGAGAAGGAGAAGAAGAAGAAGCAAAGAATGGAGGAAAGAGAAAGCAAACAGAGAGGGGATACAACCAGACGAAAGTGATGTTTTAAGCGATTCTCTTTCCCTATTTTGTTTTATTTTATTTTTAATTCACTTCTTTTGTCGCGTGGTCCGTATTTATTAATTATATTATTTTATCTTCCCTAATTTTTGTTCTCTCTTTTTTCCCTTTTCCTCCGAAAAATAAGATAAGAGTGGTTCCATCTCCTGTGTACACTTCTAACTCTACTTTAGGTCGACACCAATAAAAGCTTGCCACCCGGTCACTTTGTATGCAATCCACAATTTTTCGGTGACTTGGGCCCGCATTCATTGGTGGGATATGCAAAGAGAACGTGGTCTTATCTGTTGTCGGTAGACCTGGTCAGAATACGGCGGCGGCGATGGTTGCGCAGCAGCTCAGCCAATGCATCTTTGGTCATGGGCCAACACCAAAGACTCCGGAATATTAAGATAACGATGATTATGAGAGAATGAGACTCTGTTTATTATTGGCAATTCCAGTTATAAATATTATCTATATAAATAAATAAATAAATAAATAAATAAAACTAGGATAGCTATGAAAACGGGAATAGCAAGGAACCTACCTAACAATGTCCTAGTCATAACCTCACTTAACCACCGCTTTTAACCAACGCCCTCCATTATCTATTGTATGGTAGCTGTTGTTGTCTTTATTAGTCATGGTTACCGTCCAGGTTGGTTTGATCCCTCACAAGATCCCAATTCAGTGTGAAAAATAATAGATTTCGAGTTGTAAAGTTTAAATTTGTGCAAATTATTTAAAATAATAGTATTTTAAATTCAATTTAACAATTAATCAGTTTAAATATAACCTAAACTTCACAATACAATGACCCTTTAGCATCTAATCCCTCGTAATTACGGACAGTCGGCAAGTTGGACCTACTACGACCACTAGAGATGTTTCAAATGTGTCTACTATTTGTTTTATCATTTTCTACGTCCCATCAGCCACATGCAAATGGTCTGTATTATTTCATTCTCATATGTCGCCATTCCTGACAATGAACTAGTAGCTTCCTTTCATATCATACATGTATTAGAAACTACATTAAAGTTGGTGAGAAGGCATAGCAGACACACTCACAAGCAACAACGTTCGTGCTGTTTTTATGGCCACTAATTGTGCCTTTCCTAGCCCATCACTGCCACCAATACCAAGATTAGACCTCCTCCAAAATGTCACTAATCAAAAAGGAATATGAATGATGCGAAGAATAGCACCAAGAACAGAATTTCTCTTATTAAATTAAGATTCCTGCTTTGTGCCCGCTTACATCCTATAAAAAAAGTTTGGAAATTTCTCGATATTGGGGGATGCCCACATAGGCATATAACTGATATGAAAGCTTAACCATCCAACTAAAGTGATAGCTCTGTTGCCTGTGAGGGGAAGTCAGCTTCCAGGAGGCGAAGCGGACAAAAATGCTTCATAAATAGCTGATGGTTCTGCTCACTCTTCAGCTATGCATTTGGACAATTCATTTTGCACCAACTTAATTCCTGTATCACATGCTGTTAAAACTGAAGATACAATCTTTCTTTGCAGATTCTTATACTGCACGGCCAGGAACACATCCCACCGGGCATTTTCTCTGCAACGAGAACATTGAAGCCCTCTGCAATCAGTAAAAATTTCCCACTAAATGTTTATTAATGAATTCTTGATGGAGAATGGTTTAGCTTACCTGTCAACAAGATCGGCATCACCAAGGTTTTCCATCATGTCGCTGAAGGTTGCGTGAAGGTCTTGCAGAACTTCCATTTCAATTTCCAAGTTTGGTTGTGTCTAAAAGTTAACAAGAAAACAGAAAAATCCTCACAAATTTGAAGTGTTTAACATAGAAAAAGAAAAGATAAGATAGCAGCATTCACAGTGGTAGTAAAACTAATCAACCCCGTAAAAGAAAAGGAGTGCTAACTGGAACGTGAATTGTTGAAGGAAAATTACATCTTTCTTATTGTGTGTAGGACTGCGAGCTTTCCGAAGATAATCTAGTAACGGATGAGGCAACCCATAATGGAATATATTATGATTGTTTGAGAGCCATGTACCCCGCACCATGTGAGCAGTCCAGCCAGACTGAGGAAAATCTTCAATACGTCCAGCCTCACCAGTATCAATATCTGCACCAAAAGATGGTCTCATGGAATTCTAGTAACCAGCAAAGACTCTATCTTGTGTTTGGAGATATTACCCGAGCTACAGCTATCACTCATGAATGATAGCACAAGACTTAAACTTGCCAAAAAGAACTACCAACAAGATTCAAGGAAGCAAAATGTTCCCGTCTGCCTAAACTTCTCTAACAAGTTTTAAGTCTTGTTCTTGCTGAACAATCCTCCACACAGCCGACAAAACCTCATCCCAAACCCCTTTTGAGTTCCATTTTTACACTCTTCGATTGAGTTCAATATAACACCAGGTTAACACACCATTGAGTGGACAAAGCTACAAGATTCTCTAAATTACCAAAAGTATTTACATATATGTCGCCCAATGTAATATAAACCTGCTTGTGATATGCATGTGCACATTATTTGAGGTCTTTTAATTTGAGAACAACTCAAAGATTTTCCTTCATGAGATATTTCATAAAACGGGAATAAATATACACGAAGCATACCCAAAGGGATTACATCATATGGGTTGTCTCCTTCTGGTAAGAAACCATAGAACGTGATTAGATGTGAACTAGAGAAGTTTCCATAGCTAAGACAGAATTGCTCTCCAACACAACAAGGCCTTGACAGTGGGAATTTCAAGGTACTCGTTCGAGGATCTACCTTGCCATAATGGACAACATGTGGATCGAGCTGTGAAAAAATGATAAACATAAGAATAGATAATGGTTCCAGAACAAACTGATCAAAAAATTAAAAGAAAGTCAAACTGCATAGACCTTGAGTTTATATTCTATGCACAACTATATTTAGTTACAATGTGATTCTATTACCCTTAAGAACTGCAGTCTTTGATACAATTAGTTCATCAAATCAGTTAAAACCTCTCTTATTAGGGTTTAGGATTTAAGGTTACCACACAGTTTCCATGTAAATCCCAACAAGAGAAGCAAGAACATCAATATCTAGCATAATCATCTTAACCATCAGTATGGATGTAGTTAAAAAGATGTGAGCAGACACAATGGACTACACAATGAAGGTGATTCTAAACTCAACAATACTCAAATTCCCACCTAAGCAGGGTATGAGGAGGGTAAGATGTACGCAGTCATGCCTGCATCTCCTAAGAGATACAGAGACTATTTCCTTATAGACCCCCGGCTGTTTTGGTGACTCGAACTCAAGACCTCCTTAGTCTTTAAGTGAGGAGTTAACCAACTAGGCTACTCACTTTCAAATAAGATAAAAGTGAACATAAATAATTCACCCCCTTCTTTTTTGCCATCAGCGAACCAACAAATTTGTGTTAGAGTAAGTCTCATTCACTACATATAGATTTCTAGCAAAAATTAAGTTCATTATGACAAAACTGAATCACTTTTTGTCCAAGATATATGGTGATTGGGTAGACCTTCTTTCTTTTAAGGTGACAATTACAAATATTGGAAATTAGGATGAAAGACTTTCTTTTAGCCAAGTGGGTTAATATTTTGAGAATCTTATAGAGTAATTATTATGTTCTAATGAAAACAATATTTGATAAAGTACAAAGGTACGAAAGGATAGAAGTAAGTGAAACGACAATGATTAAAGACTTATTGCATTAAATAGAAAAATGATGCTTATTTTATTTTATACTCTTAATAGAAATGAATTCAGTAGGATGTTCATATATGAAATTGCTTATAAGATATAAAATGCACTTAAAATAAAATATTAGGTCAATGCTTAAATAAAAGAGAGCAAATTGAGCTTATTAGTGCAACAATATGAGTTATTTCATAAATAAAAAAGATTCCATTGCTATTATGTATACTCATTCACGTATATCATTAATACTCTTACAGGCCTTAGTAAGACTTATGCTAATATTGAATTAATAAGGAAATTAATTAGGTAATTACCAAATATTTCACAGGCAAAGGTTACGACCATACAAGAATTGAAGTATTTGAGCATCACAACATTAAAACAACTAATAGGATCACCCTTCACCTATTAGATATAGATGAATGATGAGAAAATTAATGTAGCCTCTATTATTAAAAGAGAAGTGGATGATATAAAGCTCATCACAAAGAAGTTTCTAAAGGGTAGTAAGCAAAGCATATAAAGCAGTAGAAAATATTTAAGGCTATATAGGATGACACTGCTAATTTGAAGAGCAAAGAATTAAAAAAATATGGTGGTAACTATATCCTTCATGTCTAATAATGTTATACCCTCTTGCTTAAATTTTTATGATCGATGATGATTGTGAATTTGATCTTTCATATGTTTAGAAAAGATGTATATCTAGAGTTTATCAGCTTGAGAAGAAATTATATTTAAAGTATAATGAGACGTTAAAGCTTTTATATGCATACATTTTTTAGAATGAGGAGTTAAAATATAACACATATGACATAATGGATTCTAAAAGAGTGATTTTTCTCCAAAGATAATAAACATGATTTGATGTATGAAAATATTAGATTGACGAAAGAGATCAATGGCCCCAAATCCCTTACTAGATTCACTATAGGTAGTGAAAAATTGAATATTATGCTTGGATCCTAAAAGAGTTCAACTGATAGATATAAAATTTATTTAACTTATGGAATTGCATCGTCCAATGCCAAGACAAATGATTACAATATATGTGTTCCTAGTTAAAGCTATGTTAAATATCACTAGGTACATTTATCTATCATCCTTATAGTATAGCCTAGGTGAATATGAGTATCAATCTCATAAGGACTACAATTACTAATACTAATAATTATCTATCTATTATCTAATATAATAAAATGATTGATTGAATTAAATAAAAATAATTAACTAAGATATTCTAAAGTACTAAACCAAAGTAATGAATAAGATTGAAGTAATCAATAGATAAATAAGATCTAGATGTAGAATCCATATAAAACCTTCTTATGCTTAGATTTGTGAGATCCCACATTAGTTGGAGAGGAGAACGAAGTATGCCTTATAAGGGTACAGATACCTCTTGCCTATAGAAACATTTTTCTAAGGACAGGAAGAGCAAAACTGTGAGGGCCTTGGCTCAGTGGGTAACTCAAAGTGGACAATATCTTTAGACGGGTGGTCTGGGCTCTTACAAATGGTATCAGAGCCAGTTCTTGACTCATTGTGCCAGCGAGGACACTAGGCTCTAAGGGGGTGGATTATGAGATCCCATATCGGTTGGAGAGGAGAACGAAGAACACCTTATAAGGATATTGATACCTCTTCCCCATAGATGCATTTTCCCGAGGGCGGGAAGAGCAAAACTATGAAGGCCTTGGCCCAATGGGCAACCCAAATTGGACAATATCTGTAGGCGGTTGGTTTTTCGGGGGGCAGAAAGAGTAAAACTATGAGGGCCTTGGCCTAATGGACAACCCAAAGCAGACTGTAACATCCCGTTTCCATATAACAGGTCGGACCAAGGAAACGGGTATATGAGAGATTAATCAGAGAAATTAGGAAAACACATCTCATACTCATGCATTTGTGAACAGTGATTGTTGCACATGAAAAATGAATGTATATGCATGCATGACATTTTCCCGGTTTTTTAATTGTGAATAATTGAGCTATATAGAAAAAGTGTCTTAAGTGATTGAGAATTGGAATTGAAGAGGTTTGTTAGGGTTTTCCTAATTTTAGA
>JANIIA010000009.1:1403468-1423332 GCA_027478495.1 Erythroxylum alaternifolium | reverse complement strand
TTATAGACCCCCGGCTGTTTTGGTGACTCGAACTCAAGACCTCCTTAGTCTTTAAGTGAGGAGTTAACCAACTAGGCCACTCCTTCTTGTCAATGAAGCTGATTCTAAATGCAAACAAATGCCTAGAGGATTATGTTGGGTTGTCAAAACAGTAAAATGTCATACGTTTACATCCCTTATATTTGGCTAAGATATCCAATTTTGCATGAGTGGCTTTGCACAGGAAATGGAAAAGCAAAGGTATAATGGCTTACCGAATGATTAAGAAAGCCTGCAACAGGAACTAAGCAAGTCCTCAGCTTGCCATCAGCAAACATGACTTTCATGCTATTAGAGTACCAGAGTTCACAAGCCCATATAAACTGCTCCCATCTGTACAGCTCTGGAGGAAATACATCAGGATGATTATTGCACAGTGCAGGAATCAGCTCATCATATTGACTACGCAAATGCTGTAAAAAATTGAGAACACAAATAGATCAGATTTAGGTGTTGACTTTCTGTTAGACTCTATATGTGTACTTATACAAGCTGAGCAAGTTTCAGTTAAGGGCATGCTTAATAAACAATCAAGAATTTTATTATTTTGTCATTGCAAAAGAAAAGCATTAAACATTTTCATTATAATGCAAGTCATTACTCTTACTCATGAAGTCTTTAAAAGAGCAGGTATCCTCCTAGTCTCAACTTCATATCAACAAGAACAACATTGCCACCTCCGAGGCAAAAAAATTTTAGATATGGAAAACGAAAAGGGCGGCAGCTGTGGTAATATTATTACTTCCCTACCACTATCCATGGTCATTAAAAAGAACGATGTTTGGCTTGTCCAAAGTAAGTAAAAATGTAAAATTCAGAGACCAAGAGAAAATATCGAGGATATTGAATACAAAACCAACAAAAAGTGTGGCCTAATAACCTCTTTTGCTTGAATTATCTCCTCTAAGAGCAATGTTCCATCCAAAGCCGTGATGGCATCAACTCCAAAGCTAAGACCTGGAAAAATTCAAAGAAATAAGAGAATAGAAGCCAACAAAACAGTATACCTTTCGAAGATTAGGAAAACTTAAAAATTGTCCTTGTCATGAGAATCCTTAAGCTCGAACTGTGATTCAGATCAGGAATGCTTTTACAAAACAGGGAGACTTGTGCTCTAGAGAGAACCTTTTTTGGCTATTACTTAACAGATAAGTAATTGTTACTTAAAGAAGATGATTTTATAAAGGAACGCTAGTTGTCATTGAGGGTAGATAGTGTAAGAAGTCCAGGGGTCCATGGTTGTTTATCCCATGCCAAGTTCTTCTATCAAATTCAAATATCAACCTCAAGGAAGAATTATCAGTACAATTCCACTTCATGATGCTTCATGTAAGGAACTAGAGAATCATGTCAAAGCTATACCTGATAAAGTATATCATAGCATGATGACACACCTGTGTTAAATTCCTTTGGTAGTGTGTCAAAGTAGATCTTGAATTTTGAATTACGGTTGTGCCTCTCCTTCATGCTCCACAATAATAGCATAGTCTCAGTTGAGATCCCATCAATCTGCTCTAATAGATGATGCTGCAAAGAAACCAGGCAAAGAGCTAAGGATATTGAACTAGAACTACAATCTGTGGACTTGCAGTTTTTTTTTAAGTGCTGACATACAATCATATCATGTCTCCTTTGAGGGCAATCACCTTAATATTTTCTAAGTAGAGCTTCTACACATTCCCTCATACATATGGTAACAAAACTTGTGTATGCTAATTAGCAAGGCACCTAAAACCATTTCCATCAAACAAGATGCAATAAGATTTATGTCTTTAAGCTATCTCTATGTAATCGATGCAACAGAAGATACTGTGGATTTCTCATGATAATAGCTTAATTAAATATACAAACAAACTAAAACAACTAATTTAACTCTACAAAACTTTCCCAATGCTATAATTTTGAAGGTTGATATATCAGATTAATTTCTCACATCATATATATCAGGTAAGTCTCTCAAATAGATGGTTTAGTTCTTCCTTCTGTTCTCTGAAGATATTCTCTTCAAGCTTGTAAACAGAATGTATTTAAAATTACAACTGTAAAGCTCTTTTGTGATGGTAGATAATGAAACTAACCATGTCAGAATTACAGATAAGATCCTCTGAAATAATAATTGACAAAGGAATTTCCAAAGCAATTTCTCCAACTTTCAGATCTTCAGTCGCTATGGCCCCTCTTCCAGCTCCTTCTATATCTAAATGAAGAAAGTATTTATCAAACCACTATATTTTTCATTTTCTTCAAGCATAGAAAGTTGCCCTTCTATTTCTAACCCCTTTTAATAACTATAAGAGTAAAACTAAAATAAAACAGTATTTACTTGTTAATTGGCACAGAATGCTTATCTCAAATACCAGAGACTTACAAGCTATCTCCAGTCGTGTTTTTACACCATTCTGTTCTCCCCATTCTAGCAAACATTTTTCTTTATCGCACTTGTAGCTTCTGTCAAATGAAATCTCCAATTTCCTCTTTTCCACCAATTTCCCAATCCTATAAATGATCGCATCTTGTAAAGCTTGCAAGGGATTTTTGTCCAAGCACATTTTACCAGAGATTGAACTTTTAACGAGTGAAAGGACAGAATTGAGAGCTTCCACCTCATTTCTGGCGCTCCAAAATTCAACTGATGAACATTCGTTCTCCCCAAAATAAACTTCTATCTGCACTCCGAAAGCCACAACAGAATGAGCCACTGACATAGTAAGCTCACAAAACCAATGGAAGCTGCAATCCTCTGTTGTTTAAGGAATTTATACCAAAAAACGTTGCATCATAAGCAGAAGGAAAATAGCAATTGAACCCACCAGTAGGATCCATTTCCATGTTTCAGCACTTTCTCACATTTCTGCACAGTAACGAAATATAGGCAACGGAAGAAGTTGCATTCCTATTACCTCATCTAAATTTATGATTTTTGCTATCTGAAGCATCTTTTCCAAACTGATAGCCATTTGATCAGAAGATGATGAGCCCTCAATCTCTATTTTCTCCCGGATGTCAAAGCCCTTACTCTGCAGTAAATCCTACTCAAAGGAAAAGTACAAAAAAGAATTAGCCAAGAAAAGAAAACAAAAGAACAATTAAGTAATTTGATCTCAAGTATTAGATCTTAAGATAATATGCATAAGGTTTTAGACAACTGTTTTTTCTTGCATGTTTCACCTCCTTGAAGCTGAAACATTCTACAACTATAACTCTGCAGAAAAACAAAAATTACACAAGTAACAGGTAATTTACTGAAATACAAATTTGCCAAACAACACCATATTTCGTCAATTCATTACCCTAGCATATTTTAAATGAAGAACTAGAAAGAAACGTTGCAAAGTTAATTTTCTCAAGTCTCACCTTCTTTTGATCAAAAAAGGAGTCATCTTCAGAGAGTTCAATAACTATTATACAAGTACCGCCAGTCATTATGTTCTCATCTGTGGAACATAGCTGTAATGAACAAAAGCTTTCTCTAGTTAGATTCTTATTTCCTTCTATTGTAAAATTGGAAGCAAATCATAATTATGTCATGAAGGGGTAAAACCAGAGTTACATAAAACTGAGAGTAATCCACACAAACTTGAGATAGCATTCTGCATAAATGTCCTTCACCGTTCATGTGCAACTCAAAGGATTACAAGCTTAGCCAAGAGCTAAAACATACACAAACAAATACGCTAGATAAAAGTTTTATATAAGATAATAAAGGAAGAGGAAATCGCGTTCCACAATGTCCACCTAGTACTGCAAATATCTAAAACAACAATCTTGTAGAGATGGTTTCAAGTTTTAATTTTCAATGGTAGCATATAAGCCCAAAAAAAGTGAAAAGAAAAAGCAAGGAAGAAAGAGCATGTATCAGTACAATGAGGTTAACTGAGAAGAATAACAGCCTAAGTATGATCCAGTGATAATAGGCTATATATACGGATGTTTGAATAAAAAATACTTGAATATTTCTTTCGTTTTACCATGAATTCCTAGGGCCACTAAGCAGGGCAATGAAAAAACATCAGATAAGATAAAAAACAAAAACGAGAAAAGAAAAAGAAGAACGAAACAAGTACAACAAATTCTGGGTCTACCTTATTCTCCTCCATGGATGAGCTCACTTTTGAGTAAAGGTCGAGTCTTGGAGTTGGTACAAATTAATCGGCAAGCACAAGCAGGAAGAAGGTCTACTTCACCGTATAGACGGAGACACCTTCATAGTGCCACTGAAACTTGGGCCGGTTCAATTATCAGAACCGACTCAACCGGGTGATACGGGTTAAGGATATCCATCCGGGTAAACGGGTTCCACCCAGTTCGCGCTAGCTCGGCCGTCAGATAGAGGTCAGGAGACTACGTCGTATTGCACTCTAAGGGTACTTTATGGCATAACAGGAATTTCGTAAACTAGACCACATGTCCCAGCAAGGGAGAAGTTGAGGAACTAAGTGAAAGACGGTATCCTTATCTTGTTGGCAGGTGAAAGAAGATGGCACTTTGGAGTTCGTTTCTTGGTGGCGGAGTTCACCATTTCTCGACATTGGTGGCAGCGCCGCCGTCTTCTCATTCGAGACCATGTCAAAATCCAAGTCCCAGCGTGGTGAGTGTTGAAGCAAAGGCCAGAACAAGACAAGACAACAGGATTGCCCGCCACCAGCGTATCAGAAAAAAGGTAACCTTTTTACTCATATAGTGTCCTGCCCATCTGGAGTTTGCAAATTGTTGACTTGTTTTTGTGCTCAAATCGTCCGCTGCCGGTGTTCTGCTTACTGTCAACTGATTTTAGTGTGTTTAAGTTTATTAGGATTATCAAATGTTCACAGGCACTTCTGAGTCTTTTTTAACTCCGCGATTGAAGCAAATTGCAGAGTGGTCGAGTTTTATATGAGACATTTATTACTAAGAACCCTGTAGTCTATTTCCTGTCGAGAACACGGTTATTTTGAGCTTTTACAGTCTGTTTAGATGAAATTGTGTCAGCTCCTGCGAAATGTGATGGTTTCTTCTATAAAATGATATAGCTTGAATCTTTAGGATGTGGGAAAAGAGTTAGGCTCGTCATTATCTTTCAAGAATTGTGTGGTTCAAAATCGGTCGTTCAAGCACAACATGATCCATGGGAAGATTTGTTTTATGTGATTTATTGTTCCAGTGTTGACTGTTGTACTTGGGAAGATCGGGAAATATTTCTAACTGTTGAAGGCCTCAATTAGGAGATACATATGTCTAGAGATAGCTTAATTTTGGTCTCAAACTACCCATGTGAGAATTTTGAGCCATATGTAGATGATACAAGTTAGTTTAGAGTTGTGCTCATCATCTCTGAAAAAAATTGACGGCGTCAAGCTTCTTATGTCATATCCTGGATAATATTTTCAAGTTACACGATCAATGGGGAAAAGATTTAATTACTGTGCATCTAATTAATGCAATGACATCCGACGCTTGCTATTTTGGAGTGCTTTTCTTCTTTCTTTGCCTTGTGGGTTGGTAAATATTTGTGTAATATCATCACTTCATCTAAACTGATGATTTCAACTTGTCGTAAACACAGATTAACCATTTCTGAAGATTATAATTCGTTTAGGTTGAAGGCACTCCAGATAGGCCAAGGTTAAGTGTCTTCCGCTCCAACAAGCATCTTTATGTCCAGGTGATTGATGATACCAAGATGCACACTCTTGCTTCAACTTCTACAATGCAGAAGCCTCTCTCAGAAGAGTTTGACTACAGTGCTGGTCCAACCCTGGTAAGCTTGCAAAAGCAACATGGGGATTGCCTGGGCCAGTACTAGGCCAATGTGTTTAGTGTCTGAGATGTCTACTGCATCTGCATATTTTGTTAGCCAACTAGTTAATTGATCCTTTTCTTTCGATGGCGTGAGCTACTTAGCTTAGGTTTAACTGTCTTCTGCATCTGATTGGACATTCTCACCAACTTTTTAATGTTCATTTCTTTGTTCCTTTGCTCACCTACTCATCTGATTTCTGCTCATTTATGTTTATGTTCTGAATGCATCATTTTTCACATTAGGATGTAGCTAAGAGGGTTGGTGAACTCATTGCAAAATACTGTTTGGAGAAAGGAATTAGTAAAGTCGCCTTTGATCGAGGTGGATACCCGTATCATGGACGAGTAAAAGCCGTTGCTGAAGCAGCACGTGAACATGGTCTTGAGTTCTAGCATCCTTGTTTAGCTACTTCTGAACATTCATTGCTTTTTGTAACAACTTTTATGATAGAGGGCACCTATTTGCGTTGATCGCTATTTGTAATTGTGTTGAACGTGAAATATGGAAAGTTTATGAGGAATCTTACTACACTTTTGATGTTGTTGTGATCTTAAATTTTTCTTGGAGATAAGCTGGGATTGATATCATCACTCCATCAGCTGAAATTATCTTTAAATGCATGCTCGATGGATTAAGAAAAATGGCCAATTTATACTGAAAATATAGAATAAGGACCCATGTGATGCATTTGTCACCCATCGCAGAGCAAACATGAAGGAAACAAGACCCACTAATCGAGAGAAATCCAACGATACAGCTTTGTTGGATCGGGCCATTTACTATATAGAGCCCATCAACGGTCGGCTTCTGATTCAAGTTATTTATAAGCTCGAGATGAAAAGGACCACCACAAAGATTAAACAGGGACGACTGGTGCCAGTTCAGAAATATTCGTGAAAGCCCTTTTCCCGATTCAGGTTTTGAACATCGTAAAAAGTTGAACTGGAAACTTTCCTGGAGAGAAAATGGAGGAAAAGGTTTAACAACCTGACAAGGAAATTGTATCCTGGCCTTTTCTGTGAATTTCAACAACCCGACCTGCGTTTAAAAGGAAACCTTCTATTACTAATCTCTCAATTAAACATGACAAAAAGGTTTTAATTCTGAATCTAATTAATAAGTCAAATATAAATTGAACGCATTTGAATTTAGATATTCAAAATTAATTAGGTTTGGATTTAACAAAATTTTACTAATCATGGACAATTAAGCTAAAATAAGTTTAATTGAACTTGAAATTTTTTTTAATTCAAGTTTAAATCTTAGGGAACTAGGTTTATTATCACCTGTAATCTATAGTAATTTTATTATTTGGCATGATAACAATACAAAAGTAAGTATACTTAAAAGTACATTTGCCTCTATACATACCACCAAAACAAAGTCTTGGATTATTGTTTTTGGTTTATTTATTAACATGTGCTGACATGGTTTATCCCACTTGCTATTGACATGTGGTTGATAGTTATCTAATTCTGCAGTAACTGGGCAGCTATGCTTGAATTTGCCCTATTAAGTTTGAACGTAAGCATTTGTCATGTACACGAGACTAATCTCTGTTAAGGTAACAACTCAAGAGATAACTTCTGCTGACAATATTGACTCTTCGTTTCTCAACATGTCTACGTCGAGATCTCTTAGTATGTTCCTCGTTGTTATCTGTATGTAGGCGCATGCGTGTAATATTTTCTTCCATTCGTCCTCTTATTACATTAGTCAACTCCAACCTCTCCATGTCAAAGGATCGATGTCTGATGTGGTTTATCTTATATCCACAAATCTTGGTGGCACATAGATTACAAGACAATTGTGTTTTATTTTTATCTATCAAGCTGCCTTCAGTTCAATGATAAATCTATTGTAACAATTTTTAATTAAAAAAGAAAAAGAGTAGTCAAAAAGTATATTCTAATTTTGGTGAATTCACAGTTCCCAGCTCATGGGAACTAAAAATGGAGAGTTAGAAAAGAGAGAAAGGGGAAAAGCTGATGAACCCATTTCAGACATGCAAGATGCGTTCAACGTGGAGATTAACACGGCATGTACACGTAAAAAGGTTGCCCCAATCCATTCTCTTTTTACAACTTTTGAAAATAATAATTCAACGGCTGTATAGTTTAAGATACCTACTTCTTGACGATTGATATATAAAAATTTAACGATGGATTCTTATTTTTCAAAACACTGGCACTGATTCTTATTCGTGGTGGCTCCTTGAGACCAATGTATGCCTTAGGCTTGAAAAATGATAACAAATATTTTAACTCTTTAAGCTTTTATTTAAAAATTAGATACGTGGACCCAAAAACAAACATATTGAATTGTATGTGAGTTGGCTACCTGTCTCTATTACCATCTGCAAGAACCTCAGCCATCCGTCTCCAAGACTATATCACAAGTCGTACAAAGATTCTGTAGATTATGCTTCATTTTCAAAGTGACTGCCCAAAAAGTTTTATTTGAAGGCTTATGAAAGATTCTGAGGTAGATGACACTCTTCCTTGCTTGAATCCCTATCAGAAGTTGCCTGGTAGTATATAGTATTATATTATATTATTATTTATTTTAATGCTGGTTATAGTGCAGTCAAATTAGTATACAATAACAGTTTGTTTAAACCATTAAATATTAACATTTACCCAATCGGGAGTATAGAGAAAGCCAATATGGCATTCGTTAATCCTTCGAGTGATTTAATTCCAGAGAATCTGCTTTAAACTAAGTTTGAGCATGTCCAATTTATGATCATTCGAGCAAAATGTGGCCTGAATTGATGGACATTGCTTCGTGTTTGGTGGAAGGCTCGAAGAAAGGAAGGATTGGATTCTCATTTTGACGATTTTTAGCCAATGAATTTTAATTGTCGCATAAACCTTTCCCACTTCCACCAATTCCAGGAGTTCATAACTCAATGACCGGTCTAAGATGCTCTCTCTGGAAAAAAATGTAGGATCTAATCACGGGCACGACCGAACTTATGCTTTACTTGAAAATGCCCGGCAAAGGGCAGCATCGGAGGACTAGTTGTCCCTAAGGGAATTGCCGACCTTACCAGTCAATTTTATGTCCTTTTGTGGGGCATTCAAATGCTTTTAATGGCGAACAATCAGAATAAAAGATGGTGTATCAATTGCTGTCAATGAAAAAAGAGAATATATATACATAATGCATATATATATATATATATGTTGATATCATGCATGGATCGCGATGTGTGTAGGGAAGATGTCTTTATCGGTGGAGTGCGATACATTTCAGTAGTCATCAATGCCATGAAAAGTTCTGATGTGTTTAGTCTTTTTGATAAATTATTGTGCTTGTTGTAATGAAAGTTCAGACTAGAAACATATGTGATAGAGACAATATATCACTATGGAGGTTTGGCCATCAGACAACTATTATGCAATAAGTTTGTTTTACGATGAAAGGGAATGTGGCATCTAAGTAGGGGTGGGCAAAAAATCCGAAAAAATTAAACCGACCTACAAAACCGAAGAAACCAACCCAAACCGGTAGGTGTGGAGAGTGATGGATGGCCGGTTTGGTTTTGGAAATTGAAAAACCGACTATATTGGTTCAAGTGCAGTGTAAGCAAAATTTTTTACCAAACCAACCCGAACTAAACTGATCAAGTAAAAACAAAAAAAGTTTGTATTTTTTTATACTTCTGACTCTAGGTATATAAGGTAAGTTTGCAACTTTGCAAGTATGACAATCACTCAATAAGTCCTAAAATGAAATAAAAATGTTGGACATGTACTAAAATTGATCCAAATTTTAAGGCCCAAAATTAAGGTCTAAACCGATTGAAGTAACAAAACCGAATCAAACCACAAGGCAAACTGAAAATTCGGTTTCATCTGACATTCGGTTCGGTTCGATTTTTTATACCATAAAACTGATTATTCGGTTCGGTCTAAAAAATAATCAAAAATTGACCGAACCGAACCGTGCCCATCCTAAATCTAAGGATCCTGAGATTGACATTTGCCCAAATTCGCTAGTGCATTCCTATTGAATAATGTCATAGATGTATCGAGTTCTCGTACAAACATACATACACATATTACATACAAACATTACACAATTGAATAATGTCATATATGTATAGAGTCCCATACAATATACATATATACATACATTCCACACATGTATTACATACATACATTACACATGATTTTGTCCTTGCATGTAACTAGAGTTGATATTTGTGAGAAATTCTTGTTGGAAAATCGGAATGGGATTCGATTCTGACCGTAACTGAATAATTACAAAACCTTTTTCGCATTTTTTATTCCCTGAAAACCAAGATCACTTTAATTCAATAAAATGATTAACGTATAAATCATAATAAAGTATGAATCTTAATTCATACCTTATTTTAAAGCTTGGTCTTTTTCTTATCGTATGTTACGAACTGTTTTCGAAACTAATCCATCTCAACCATTGTAGTTACACAAGTGTCTGACCTTTAATAGTGTTCACATAACAGAATAAGAGAACTCTGTAGCTCTTACAGAGAGGGTTAAGCAATAAGTGCTAGCTCCATTAGAGCTTAAGACTATTTATAATAAGTTTAAGATGTTTTAGTAATTTAATTAAAATTTAATTCTAATTTCAATTAAACTTTAATTAGAATTACAAATAATTCTAATTAAATACTAATTATGCCCAGATAAGAACTAATATCTCATATTTAATCATAAAATTTCTCAAACTTTATAATTAAGTCTAACTTTATTAAAATATCTTTGCTCTCTTCAACTCGTTCTTTATGTAACTCATTAAATTCCAAAATATTTTGACAATGATTATAAATTGTATTTAATTCATAATTATAATATATTTAATTCTTCAATTAAATAATTTATAATCATAGATCAAGATTGACGTCTAACAACGCATCATAACTATCCAAATATTTAGGAATGTTAAAGTGGTTTTGACTAATTATTCTGTGCATGATTTTTTTCGTATAATTCAATCATTTCATTATAAAATGTTTCGATTAAATATAGAACATGAAATTAGTTTATATCTGTTCTATTTTTTAGTCTAATAATATTAATTCTTCTTGATTAACTATTAACTTAATTAATGACATTTGTAAATTATTTACAAAATTCGACCTTGGCTAAGAATTTTCGGAATCAATACTAATCGAGAACAATAGAACATTCTCCCTATTTACTTTAGGGGTGATGAATCATATCTTAATTATACAACTGCATAGTATATCTAATGACTATCGATTGAATGATCTATAATTATAATAGGTCATAAATAATATCAAAACATAGCAATTCTTACACAAGTTGGAGACTTCAAGTCAAATGATCACTTAAACAATCATTACAATAAGAATTTTCATAGACATACAAGTAATATTTCAAATAGATTTCTCGTATCGGGTTAGTTTAGTAAACTTGTCTCTAATAAGTATCCACACGTTTATTTAAATATCTTCATACTTTAATTTATGAGATCAACTACTTACTTTATAAGGAAAAACATCCAATCGTAATAGAATAATAACTAGGAACAATTTAAAATTAATATATAAATACAATATAAATTTCATAATTATAATCTTACTGAAATTTTATTTGCAATGTATAAATATCTCATGGACTTCATCAAATACATCTAAACATGTATAAAATAAAGACTACTTTTAAATAATCTTGTCACTAAACTACAACCAATTGAATGGTTATGATTGTAGGATATAAACTAATAATTTGTAGACCATGTCTTCAAACACTAATCAAAACATTTGCATTATTCTTCTTAATATATATATGTTTCTCCTTCAAAACAATAATATACGTTGGAAACAAACAACAGCCAAATGTATATATATATATTGTAAACACTAATTTGCATGCATGTGATATTTTGATTACCGTTGTTTTTTCTTTTTCTTATTCTATTGGCATATATGCCACGACTAAAGTTACAAGGACCACATTGATATGATTACGATGCTATTAGACTTTATGAGTTACATGGAAATAGATGAAAGTATATAATAGAACAATTGTTATTATTTATGAATCTTATAAAGTGGGCATGAAAACTGCTAAATCCGAACATTATTGTCAAATTATTATTAATCGATTCACTTCTGGATTAATTAATTACTGTTTAAGTTGTATACATCTAAATAGAGAGAATACTTAGAAAAGGGAAAGATCCGTAAACTAGTAGAGAAAGAGTTATCCTCTTTAAGAAAGTTCGCTTAAAATTTTCTTAGTTGTGAGTAGGGGTGGGAAAAAAAACGGAAAAAAACTGAACCAACCCAAAAAATCGACGAAATCGGGTCAAATCGAACCAAACCGATATGATGGATGGTCGGTTCGGTTTCGGATATTAGAAAACTGACTATATCGGTTCGGTTGCGGTGTAGGCAAAATTTTTTCCGAACCAAACCGATCAACTAAAAACAAAAAAAGTTTGTATTTTTTATACTTCTAACTCTAGGTATATAAGATAAGTTTGTAACTTTGTAAGTATAACAATCATTCAATAGGTCCTAAAATGAAATAAAAATGTTGGATATGTACTAAAATTGACCCAAATTTTAAGGCCCAAGATTAGGACCCACACAGATTGAAATAACCAAACCGAACCAAACCGAACCGCAAGAAACCGAACCGACTGTTTCATCTGACATTTGGTTCGGTTTGATTTTCTTATAGAATAGAACTGATTATTCGGTTCTGTTCGGTTCGATTCAACAGCTAAAAATTGACCGAACTGAACTATGTCCACCTCTAATTGTGAGAAGAAAAGGTTGGATTTGTCATTATGATTTAATTTCCTTCGAAATCCTTTATGATTGTATCATAAACGGTATTCTAACCCTAGTTCAACCAATTTTATGTACATATTTATATAAATTTTAAATAAATATGGGAATAAGATTTAATGAAACATAGTAAGAACTGACTTATAAAATTATGTTCTAATTCTTATTTTTCATGACAGATAAAAAAAGAAATTATTAATAAAAAAGGTTGTCACTTTTCAAGCTGTCTAGGTTTAGTTGGACAATCAAATGCCTTTCCAACTCAACGGACCACGAACCAAAACAAACAAATGCCAACCTTTTTCTCATTGTAAGAGTAGACTTTTTGGTTCACTTTAGCTCACTCAATCCTTCTTTTTCCCAACATGAAATCCTTAGATAGTTTACTTGCTTCCCCTTTCCCATTACGTTGATCTCAGCACCGAAATTGCCTCTCTGATCCTATCCACAAAATTTCTATGTCCTCCTCGTGATGTTATTACTAAATACTTTTGCATAATTGAAAAAGGACAAGCCAAAGTACCAAGTTATAAAGTTTTCAAGAAAAAACTCGAGGATGTCATGAGACCTTTTCTTCTTTTCCCCACTCAATGATATGTGTAGAACTCACGATCAGTTACATCCCATTTTAATCACTATGGTTAAACATAGGCGAAACATAAATAAAACCGCTTTCAAGGCAACTAATCAACTTAAGCCTACCTGCCTAAATTCTCCCATCTCACGCAAACACTTCACTTTCACAGAGCCTCCACGTTTTACTTTCTGCTTTTCCAACCTTTAAAAGTACAATCTCCTTACTAATTGACAAGTTTGGTGCATGACACTAGGACTGAGCACCACCGCCAATCAAAAGGGCAGAAGGAATAGGAAAAAGAGCTTTCGAAAGGGTATATCTCAGAGAAACAGAGATCTCTCGGCAACCATAAATTAAACTTGCAATTGGAATATGCACTACTTCCATGTGCATCCCAACCCAAGCATGCACTTAAACACTTGCTAGTTGGCAAATGTACCTTAAGGCCTTAGCCTTACTCCGACACCAATCCCACGAGAGGATGTGTGTGCATGTGCATAGAATAAGATAAGGCATAGATTGATAAGAGAGTAGGTACAAAAGCTTTTAACTCAAACGAAAATCCCACATGGCCAACCAAGACCCTCTTCAAAATAAGCTTATCCACTAGTCACTTAGGGACAATACTACTTCCATTATATTAATTAGGCACAAGATCAGATATAAATATTATATATTTTATATATATTCAACAACATGGAGAGAAAACTCGGAGGATCTAATGTTATCCCTTTCTTTAACAGTTTCCACCAACAAAATTTTGAAGATTTCAATACTCCAATCCATTCACCCAATTTGCATTTTATCACTGTTGCCTTTCTAAAACACTTAAAAGAGGCAAATCTTATTTCACTGGTTGACTTTCTCTTCCTTATCTTCTTTGTTGCAACTTTCCTGATCACAGTCACAACCATCTTTAGGACTCTCCACTGCTCTCTTCTCTTGCTCTTCGTCCTCAAAACCTTCGAAATCCCCTTCTCTCACGCCGCTATTCTTCAAACCCTTCAAGTTTCTTTCTGCTCTTTCTTTCAATGTCTCAACTAGCTCACTCACGGCCTTTTCCTTGTGCCTCCTGTTCTTGATCAAAACCTCACTGACATCAGCAGGAGTCATCTGTGCCTTATCAATCACATCCTCCAATTGCTTCAAGATCTCATCCTGCAAGTCACCTTCCTCATACGCAAGATAATTGTTCAACAAAATTTTAAATGCAGGCAAGGAACAGTAGCTCATGAAAATGTGCATATCCATTCGGCCACTTCTAAGCAATGCAGGGTCTAGTTTCTCAATGTGGTTTGTTGTGAACACAAAAATCCTCTCACTGCCACAACATGACCATAACCCATCAGTAAAATTCAATAATCCTGACAAGGTTATCGAATTTCCACCGTCTTCTCCACCAGAACCACCTCCACAACCCGACCCAGATCGCATATCCGGTTCATAGTAACTCCTTCCCGTTGACCCGTTGTTACCTTTAGCCTTCTTTCGGTCACTCAGATTAATAGAGCAATCGATGTCTTCAATGACAATTATCGACTTCGAGCTTGTCTTCATCAAAAGTTTCCTCAACTCTGAGTTGTTGTGAACCTCTGTCAATTCTAGATCATAGATGTCATAACCCAGATAATTTGCCATAGCAGCAATCATACTCGATTTCCCAGTTCCAGGAGGTCCATAGAGCAAATAACCTCTCTTCCATGCTCTTCCGGTCCTCTGATAAAACGCTTGTCCATTTGCAAAATCTTTCAGATCTTCCATGATCTCTGTTTTTTTCACAGGGTCCATAGCAAGAGTATCAAAAGTACTCGGATGCTTAAAAGGAACAGACTCCCATGGATGTCCTCTTGAATCCAACGACCCACCTCTTGAATTCGTATACAGAAGTCTATCTTGATTGTTCCTTCTGATGTCAGTTGCCTTCTCCATAATGTAATCAAGATATGAATCGAGAATCAAGTTTTTGTCTTTCTTCTTAATTCGTAGTGTAAATCCTCTCTTCTCATCAGGCAATGGACGCCATGAAAAGGTCTGAGCTTGTCTCTGAGTCACAACATGCTCCCAGAGAACTTTCACACCATTGAACGTATCGATGATGGTGTCATTGTTCGTGAGACCAAAAGTTATGGCGCTGGAGTTGAGAGCTCGTGTGAGGCTCAAACGACTACCGGAGATCGAAATATAGGAGCTTAAGTAGAGCTGCACAGCGTTGTAGAGCTCATTGGTATTGACCCCATCGATCTCAGTGATATCAAAGTAGCAATACGAAGAGAACATGTTGAAAACCCTGTTGAAGAATTTGAGAGTAGCAAAGCGGAGTTCCGGTGGAAATAAAGCTTGGAGGAGACTCTGGCAAAAGGCCAACACACCCAGAACTGAAGCCAAAGATGTCCAATGTTCCTTCATTTTGGTTGTTCCTAGTTTGTTATGTCAGGATGGCCTTTTGGAGTGGATTGTTGACACAAAAAGCTGAAAAGATTGAATCTTTGTGTTAAGTTGGAGAGGAATGGTGTTGGATGTGTGTTAATTGTGTCAACTTTGAACACAAGAAGAGAAGACAGTAAGAGTTGAGCTCTCTTCTTGGATTTTAGCAGAGAAGCCTTTGTTCAATTTATAGAGGAAGTGGTGGTGGGTTTGAAAGTTGGAACTTTGATGGACACTGGAAAATTTGTGTTTAAGGGAGAGAGGGAATAAAGTAAAAGGCATTAAAAGAGCAAAGGAGATTGAGATGCATTAGGTGGCCAAGAGAGGGATGTATCATATAAGTACATAGGAAAACAGCAACTGGAGAGAGGGAAAAGAACAAAAAGGTATTTGGAGTTTTGGGTTGGAGAAGATCAGAGATGGGCCCTATATGTTGGTGGTATTTGGAGAGGTTGGACTTAGAGTGATTTACAGGAGGTTTTGTTGGACATATTTCCCATGTCTAACTCTGGAGAATTTAAACAAGTCTTTTCTGTTTCTTAAATAAACAAACTCCCTTCCAATTCCAAGTTGTTGCCAATTCAATGAAAAATGCTTGGAAAGACGGAAACTGCTTTCAATTCATTAGTTGATTGAGATTTATGCATGCCACTTGCCTGGAGTTTTTAACCAAGAAAAGCATTTCCTTTTCCAAATTAAGAAACAACCATCTTATTATATTAAATCCAGTGAACAGGTGAATTAAATTTGCACCTTGAAAAGGGAACTCTGCTGGACCCTTTAGGCTCACATGTCAAAACATTTCAATTAACAGAAAAAAAAATCAAAATGGGTGATGAGTGGTGGAATCTCTCAGTCCTGTCCAATTCAAAAGTTTCTTGATTTTCATGAGAAAAATCTTTTTAAGATTGAGATTTTGTTTGTTTATTATTACGTATCAGCCTCAATCGGATATGTCGTTGATATTCTGCTTTCAGTCAATTTGTTGGGTTTTTAAACTCCTTGATTTTGATTAGAAAATTAATTTTAATCTAACTAAAATCCACCTGTCCAACTCCTGATGGTTCTGAAAACTGCTGACCCCATAATGATACTACACAATAACGTATAGGTTTGTTATGATGGGGTGTGTGCAGAGCAGCCCTGTCTGAATCGTCTCAGACCAGAAAATTTTATTTCTGCACTTGTAAGTTTTATGTTCGTAATAAATTTCATTTATGAAAAGTGGACAACCCTTTGTCTGGATAAGATTTTTAAGATACAGTACGTATTCAAGATGATTATATATATGTATATATAAATATAAAGCCACACCAACTACTGTACTCCAGTATTTAAACAAGCTAGACCCGCGAGTCCTCTTCCTCTTCCTCATGCTACGTGTTCAACGTATGTTGTTCAGAAAAAGAGGGTCCAAATGTCCATCGCTACTTCCTGATTCCTCTGTGTAGGTGCCGTCCATTTTGCAGGTCTACAACGGACCATAATTGATGGAGAAAAATACTGCATATCAGTTCTAATATGTGTATAAAGGTCATCTCCCCTTGTACTTCAGCGACTGTTACTGCTAAATAACCATTTATAAATAATCTCTTCCTCACATTAATTGTATATTGTAACAAGTATAAGACGAAATTAAAAAACAATACCCTTTTTTCAAGTGATACGAATCAATCTCTGGGCAGTCTGTGGCTCTCACCAGTTATGTATGGTTTTGTTTGTTTTCTTGGGTTAGGTTAGGTTACTTGGTAGGGAGAGGAAGAGTCATGAATAGGCTCATTGTCCCAGAGATCTACCTCTGTCTGTCACTAGTTCCTGTAACTCTATTGCCCTCTGCTCTGCATATGGTTTTTTATTTTAATGTTAAAGACAAAGAGAGAATCATCTTCTCTTAGGGTCTGCTTCGCTACAATCCTTTTCTTTCTGCATTTCTACTTCAACTGGTCCCTTCACATGCCAAAAACATCCAACCCTACGCATTCCCACATTTGCAAGTAAAGCTCTCCCAACAAGTAAACCAATCTCAACCCTATGTATGTTCTCATCTCTGTCATTTTTTGTCTCAACATGACCGTACGTACCCGTAAACCAAAACAAAACTATGGTCACAAATTAAACAGCATATTTTACAGCTGTTGGGTTACAGACATTTTTGCACGTACAAAGTTCACTCTGCACATACAAGTACGTCGAGGAAGCAAGAAGAATCTTTTTTTCCCCTTGTTTTTAAGAGAAGAGATATAGGTAAATAGAACAAAATAAACAAAACAAGACTGAATATGTTTCTGAAGCATATATCAGTAAGTCACCAATGTTTTACGTTTAGTCTCAGGGAAATGCATGCCACTTGCTTGTAACCTGCTCGAGTTTTAAGTTATAATAGTATATTTTAAAGGAGAAACAGATACAGTATTTCTGAATTAACCTACTGTTGCTGCTGAACATTTGGATTGAAGTTATGCAACATGAGACCCATTGATGAATGAGCCCCTGAATTTAGAGTAATTCTATATCTTCCTCCTCTAAAACTTCAATTACTTGTGATAAATATAATCTTTGCGTTTGAAAAAACATTCTTCATCCAAAGTTGGTTTTTTTACAGTAAAATGGTGTATAGCTTGTGATGGGATAATAATGGCCAACATATGTGAAAAATAATATCACAAGTTCTTAACAAAACCGTATTCAATGCCCACATGTACATACACCTTCAGGTTGTCTCCGAGTGCTCTCCGAGCTTGTGTCTCCAAATTCCCCCTCTTTCAGAAAGGCAGTGAAGTACAATAAAGTTTCATACTCGTATAAAATTTTCAGATTGTGTTGTAAACGTGTTGTCCCAAAAATGGTCAATGGAAAAAGAAACAAAAGGAAAAAAAAATCATCACTAAATTTCCTATGTACTCGTGCGCGTCAGTTGCACTGAGTTGCCAAAATTCTGTATAAATATTGAGGATGCTCTAATCAATGGCAATGATGAGAAAGCCAACAGATACATACATCAAAAAAACGGGATAGAGTGCAAGGGCCTTTCTTCTGGGATTGACCGCTGAACTCATGAATGGGTAAGCAGCCCATGAGCTCCAAGCCAATGTTACACATACCACTATCACCTTCAGAACCACGTTATCCTTCAATAAGCAGATAAGGGCACCAATGTCTAGGGGAAAGAGACAATACCCGAGTAGGCTCAAACTCTGGAAAAAGATGATATGTCCACCCTGAAGTGACATAAAGAAGAAACAATTAGTCATGTATTCACTATTTTAAAGCATCATAATGTAATATATTTTATCATGTCGCGTTATACTTTCCATCCTCTAGAAAAATGAATTGAACCAAAAACGTACGGACCTACCAAATCCTTAAAAAAGAATACTAATTTAAACTTAAAGTCGAGCTTAGCTGGTGTTTAATGCAATGTAAGCACCAGCAGCACACACAAATGCGCACACACGCAAAAGAGAGCGACTTACCAATAACAGAACATTCAATGTCAAGATGACAGCACCTGCAGCAAGAAGTGCAAATGCCACAGCAAATACTTCAGACTGCACAAACAAGAAGAAAAATGTCAAAAAAACTCAAAAGGCTAAATAAGTTTCTTTAAATAAAAAAGCAAAAAATTCAAATTTCGAAAGGACAAGATTCGTAGACGCGGAAACATAGAAAACAGGAACAGTGTATGCCGAAGAACATGAAATGCTCGCCATATATATTCAGATATACTAATATAGTAATATTCATTTCAATCAAGAAAGAACGAGTATGATCAATTGGATAGCATAACAAAATTGAACATACGCCCAACAAATTACACATGTCTAGGTTCCAAAAAAGTTTTGCCTATGACTATTAATGACTAATGAGCATAAGAATAAAAAATTTCTCAAAAATTTCAAATTTCCTAACTGTTCACTTTCACTGTCATTCTATATCTGAAAAGAGTTCAAATTTCCTAACTGTTCACTTTCACTAATTCGTTCTATAGCTGAAAAAGATTTCACATTTCGTAACTGTTCACTTTACTAATTCATTACATAGCTGAAAAAGATTTCAAATCAGAACAATTACAGTAACATAAGATCTAAAAAGAGCTAGTAATCACATTTACTAGAACGAAATCGTTGTTTAGAAACTTAAAACTCACCTTTTTAACCGAAGCAGACCAAGAGAGAATAAGACCCAAAAATACAATGAAGAAAACGGGGCCCCACAGATCCCAGTCTCTCAACGC
>JANIIA010000009.1:1351362-1368030 GCA_027478495.1 Erythroxylum alaternifolium | reverse complement strand
TTTCCAAAAGTTTTCCAATACTGAATATATTTGTTTTCAAAGTAGGAAAATAATAAACATGAGATATAAACTGATCCATTCTTCATTTTAATCAAAATTTCTCCTTTACCTTTGATTAGAACTTTAATTGTATCACCAAAAGAAATATTTCCTTTAATAGATTCATCAAGACTACAAAATAAATATTTATTACTAGTCATACGATTGCTAGTTCCTAAGTCGAGGTACAAAGACTCCTCACTCCTTTCTTTGTCACCATTGTACGTTAATAACAAGATAGATGCTTCATCATCATCTTCTTCAACCTTAATACAATTTGTGTTTTCTTCTTCATTTGAGTTCCATCTGTATTCCGCTGCATAGTGACCAAATCTTTCGCAATTGTAACATTGTATATTGAATCTTTGACCACGACCTCGTTAAAACGATCCACCTCTACCACGTCTTCTTGGATATTGTTGCTGAAATTTTGACTCTTCATTGTCATTCGAATTATTTCTGCCTCCTCCGTCTCTTCCACGATTTCCACGATTCCAGCCTTGACCATGACCTCTGCGTCCTCGTCCTCTACTACGTCCTTGATGTTGATTGTCTTCTTTTTCATTTAAATTCAATTTCACTTGTAACACTTGGGCATCCAGTTTTTCGCTTTTCTTCAATCTCTCTTCATGGGCTTGTAACAAACCTAAAAGGTGATCTGTTGACATCGATTTCAAATCCTTTGATTCTTCAATGGCAATTACAATGTAGTCAAATTTTGGAATTAGCGATTGAAGAATTTTTTCAATCACTTGAACGTCTTCCGTCAACTCTTCATATCTCTTTAATTGATTCACAATAGTAAAGATTATGCTAAAATACTCTTCTATAGATTTAGAATCCTTCACTTAAGATTTTCATAGTCACATCTCAAAATTTACAGGGTACTTTAATTACTTTGTCTTTTCTTTTAAAACAATTATGTAAAATCTCTCACGCTTCTCGTGCCACGGTTGTAGTAGACATCTTTTTAAAAATATTTTCATGTAAGCAGATATGAATAAGAGTTAGCGCTTGCTGATCCTTCTTTCTAGCTTTCTATAGTGTTTCCTTCTGAGCTACCGTTAATGCTTCTTCACATTCCAGATGATTATAGCCTTTCTCTACAATATCCCACACATCTCACCAGTTGTCATACTTCTCCTTGTTAAGTTTCGTAAATTGAAACGGTAGCATGCCATTCATCTTGTTTTTTTTTCACATTGTAGAGCACCTTCAAAATATAACTCGACTCTTCTGTATATCTTCAAAAGGGATGGAGGAAGGCAAATCAACGTCAAGTATACCAACAAAGTGCGAGAGGCTATATGCGAGGTAAGGAGGAGACGATGAAATCGTTAAGTACTGGGACGTTGCAGAAGAGAGTGGGTCCAGTAGCGAGCAAGTTGAAGACAAGTCTGGCAATGAGAAAGAGGCTATATGCAGTGTTGAGGAAGTGCCACAAGCGTCTCCCAGAGAGTGTGTAACTCAACGGTAAAGAACCTTTACAAGCTGATGCAGAGATTGGTGACGATGGTAAGCTCCACGTGGTGGTGTGATCTTTTGATGTATGTTGTCGATCGCGTGTCCCGAGGAGTCTGAGGCGGTTCGTAGCTTTTGTGGGAGAGGCGGGATGCCAACAGTGTGTTCTGCACGAGAGGTGTTGATAATATGTCTCAAAGAGATGGAAGGTGGACAACTGATTTCTATCTCTAATACCAATTTGTTGGGCAGCAAATACAGAAGAGGCTAACAATAAACAGAGGTAGGGAGGTAAACAAACTTCTTTATTCAGAGGTCCAATTCTATCTATGAAATATGCCCATATACATATAGACTTAGAAAATCAATTTTTTATAAACTAAACTACTACGATTTAACTTAAACAATGACTTTAACTAATAACTCTAACTAGGACTCTAACAATCGTAATTCAAGTTTATTATCTATCAAAGAAGATTTTCATTTGTTAACCACAAGGTATAATCTGTATTCACAGCCCCATCTTTCAGCGAACATTCGGGTTTGTCACCATTCTTTTCTAAATGATGAAGCACGCCAAGACTACGAGTTAGCTAAAGGATTTGTGACCGCCACATGAGATAATTATTGAAGCCTAATTTGATTGAAGCCAAACTGGCACATTGATGGAATGATTATATTGTAAGCTTGGGTTCTTTCATAACTGATCAACAAGAAAATAGAGGAACTGGGCTATTATACTTGCGAATTTCAAGGCTCTAATACCATGAAACACTATATGAACTTGAGTATTCTATTTTTCTTTATATATATATGTGCTCAAATACAAGACAAATATATATATAAGAGAAAGGTAAATTGAAATAGCAAAATACTGAATACTATATTAACTCCTTGATTATAGGCATGAGTTGGTGAGAATGATTCTTTTAACTATTCTCTTAATTTTCTACAGTGATATCTGTTTCCTTTGTCTCCATGGAATATTTTGTTTCTTTAATTAGCTTTGCTTCCTTATCATCACTTATAGTAGGAGTTAGGCAAAAAATGGAACCAAGTTTACCGTGTGGTTCGATTCATGGAAAGAATTAAGCCTAGCGAAGGCTTTGTGAAGGTAAGTAAATTCAATATGTTAAATTAAAATCAACATCGAAGTTTGATACGACGGAGACTTAATAACTCAGAGGATATCTCTGTATGTGGGAATTGTAGCACTATCTTGAAATTGAAAAATTAAAATGTTAGAATTGTACATGTATTTATCCCGCATAAAAAACAAATAAAGAAAGTTGATGAAATTCAACATTTCAGATAGAACAAAAGAAGTCGACGGCTTATAGTCAAGAAAGCTGAATCCGTGCCACTTATTTGAAATTAATCTTAAGATAATATAACTTATTTAACTAGGTAAGCAATAAAGATAATGTGTTGTGCCAAAATGGTAAACGAGATAAAGCCTTAACTCTAGACTTCAAGAGCAACATGTCATGTTTTTTATTTCGCTGGAAAGTGATGACAATTCCTATACCAATACATACTGAACAACGAAGGACCACATTAGGCAGCTGGAAAAATATGTACACTTCAATACATATATATTGAGTTTATATACATACTCCCCTGATGGACTTCCTGTTCCGTGTTGGTTATCCTTGGCTTTACTTGACGAGAACAACTGTTGCACAAGTCAAAGATGATGAGCAAGTAGTTTGGTAAGAAAAGTCCGCACTTTGTGTTAGATGGTGCTGGTGGGTTTTAATCTAATGTTATATATTGTATGAACTTGTTTTTTCAGGTCAAATTGGGATTTTATGGTATAATACTTGCAATTTGTCCTGCCAATCACACCCTCCTTCTCGGTGCAAGTAGTAGGTAAACGTATCGGACTTTCCATCATCATGGTTGGCAAAATCTTGATGTTGAATTTTCAGTGATTCAACATATGTAGTTCCTTACTCTTATAGTCTATAATTATGTTATATTTTATATATATTCATTTTGTGCACCTAGGTTAGAGTTTGATTCGATCATCTGTCTTTTGATTCGCTAATCCCAAGCTTAATTGGACGAGTCTCTCATTAAGAGTAAACCACTCTTATCTTGACTGAAGAACATTAAATTAAACTAATAAGTACATCAAACGCATTTATCCAATGTAAAGAGCTGTCCCTAACCTCTGTCTTATCCAATTTTCCGTTGGGAGTCATTATCAAATTTTAATCTATTGGACCATAAGATAAATTGTAAAACTTGTGTAACTTTTTCCTTTAATGCTTTTCTTAGAACTTGAAAGAGAAGTGAGTTTATTACTTAATTCTTCCTTTGTTACCTTCATATAATACAATTAAAACAGTAGCGAAGAATTTTCCCGATGTCCACGACCGGCAAATTTGGATGTTGTAGTAGGTGAATGGAAATGCTTAACACAAATATTGACCAAGCCCACCCTTTGCCGCATGCGTGTTAGGTAAAATTCTTACGAGGAACAACGTCGGTGTCTTCCAGTCAAACCTGACATCCACATACTAAGTATTTTATTTATTGATTTGTTGCATGTGTACTGCCGATATCACCATCATGGCATCATCACCGATGGGTTTCAATCACATACGACGTGGGAAATAGAGTTAAAACATGGTAAAAATAGAGTAATAAAAAAAAGTGATGTGTCCAATCGCCAATAGTTTCATGGGAACCCCTCTTGATAGCCTAACACATTTGGGAATAACAGCCCAATCCTTCAATCGAAACTTGGAGGTTGATGCCTCCAAGTGTTTTGATTGAGATATTTTTATGTTTTTTCGTTAGGGCTTATGATGAAAACGGTGTATATGATAGTGCCTAGTAGTTCCTAGAAGTTTGGACTTTAGCTTCTTATCATGTAGTGAAATTCCATTCAACTCCTTTTCACCAGCTTCCCTCTGCTACCATGTATCATCACCTACTTGTATATTACTCCATCGAAATGCTCAACAAACCCAGGCGAAGCAAAACCAAATACCTACCTTCTCTTAATTTTTTGCACGCTTAGTCTCCTAACTTCTAACTTTCTTTCTCTGATAACAGCAATGGAGGCCAAAACAGCGCAACAAGAGTTCATTTTTCGTTCCAAGTTGCCTGATATCTATATCCCAAATCACCTCCCTTTGCACTCTTATTGCTTTGAGAACATTTCCCAATTCAAAGATAACCCTTGTTTGATCAATGGAGCCACCGGCGATATCTACAGTTATGCCGATGTCGAACTCGTCTCACGCAAAGTCGCTGCTGGCCTCAACAAGCTGGGCATCGAACAAGGCGATGTTATTATGCTTTTGCTCCAAAACTCGCCGGAATTCGTCTTTGCGTTCCTTGGAGCGTCGTACCGTGGTGCTATTAGCACAACTGCCAACCCTTTTTATACTCCGGCGGAAATAGCGAAACAAGCGACGGCGGCTAAGGCAAAGTTGATAATAACAAAAGCAGTTTACGCCGACAAAGTTAAGCAATTCGCTAAAGACAACGATGTCAAGCTAATGACGATTGATTCGCCACCTGAAGGTTGCTTACATTTCGCAGAGCTGTCAACCGCGGACGAGACAGATCTCCCCGCCGTCAAAATCAACCCTGACGACGTAGTGGCGCTTCCGTATTCGTCGGGGACTACAGGGTTGCCCAAAGGTGTAATGTTGACGCACAAAGGCCTTGTGACCAGCGTGGCACAACAAGTGGATGGAGAGAACCCTAACCTCTATTTTCACGACAAGGATGTGATGCTCTGTGTTTTGCCTTTGTTTCACATTTACTCGCTCAATTCCGTGTTGCTCTGTGGGCTAAGAGTTGGTGCCGCTCTCTTGATTATGCCAAAATTCGAGATCACATCTTTAATGGAACTTGTACAGAAGTACAAGGTTACAATAGCTCCGTTTGTGCCGCCTATTGTTCTGGCAATAGCAAAGAGCCCTGAAGTCGATAAGTATGATCTGTCGTCGATTCGGACGGTGCTGTCCGGCGCAGCTCCGATGGGTAAGGAGCTTGAGGACAATGTGAGAGCCAAATTACCAAACGCTAAACTTGGACAGGTAATAATCTAAGTTGCTTACTGTTACTTTGATCTGGCCCAAATATAATATTAATATGCATTGCGAAAACAATCCTTAAAAATGTAAAGCATGCATTTTCGTTTTTGGGATTAGTCAATTGAGTTGTATGCGCAAATCCAATCAAGAATTATTAGGTTAAAGATGGTCATCACTCTAAAAATCCATCTTCGTCAGGTACTTGTCATAAGTTTCGCGATAAATTCCTTCTAGGGTAACAGCTTTTAAGAATCACTGAGGAGTAATAAATTACTTGTGGCTTGAAGACAAGACATGACTGATGTGCCGTCATCGTAGTCAGGATCCTGGTATTGGTAAGATTGGGTAGGAGATTTAAGTTTGGAGTCACGCATTTGTCTGCAGGGTTATGGGATGACAGAGGCTGGTCCTGTACTATCAATGTGCCTGTCATTTGCCAAAGAACCATTTGAAATCAAAGCCGGCGCTTGCGGGACCGTCGTCAGAAACGCCGAGATGAAGATTGTGGACCCCGGAACTGGTGCTTCGCTGCCAAAAAATCAAGCCGGAGAGATTTGCATCCGAGGTGACCAAATCATGAAAGGTACAGCTTCCTTAGCTTTCTTTCTTTTTTTCCCCCCCTCTCTCTCTATACTCTTTGTTAATACCAAATTTGCGTGTCAGACCAAATCTTTTGTGGAAATATTAGCGTAAGTCGTTCAACTACTATAGCATTTGAGCTGATTAACAAAAAGTTGCCAAGTCAACTAATAATTGGTCATGATTTGAGATTGGATCCATTAAAATACAACGGCAAGTTGAGTATATATAAATAAATTAAAAATGTTGTTCGTTCGATCACGAACAAGAAATTCTGTCCCGAACTGAAATAATTAATGTCAAACGGTTAACAACCAATTCAAGAAAAAAGGTAGGTAGAACCTAAAAGAGAATTGGCCTAACAGTTTGGTAGAGTTTTGCATTCTGAGGTAGTTGCAACAACGACAACTAACGAATAGATGGCCTGTACTTTTGTTCTTGTTACGAATTGAAATTAACGCGTAGGGGACTTTTATTGATGCAATTTTCCGTTCAGGAGGAATATCCCACGCCCAATATTCTTGTCCTTTCATTTTCTTTGTGGTTATCCTTTTCGATTGGTTGGATATGGTTCCCACAAAACCTGAAGTGACTTAGGGTCCAATTGCTCACTTAACCATCTCCATCCATGATTTATGATGCGATTCCGTTTTAAAAAATAGCAAGTTAGTTATAAATTAGTTGAATCATGTGTAATTTGAATCTGACAAAGAAACAAGAAATAGAAACCAACTCTTTTCAATATAATATAACTCCATTTCAATTACCAAATGGTTATCTTAATTATGTCATTAGATTATATTCAACAAGTTTATTTCTAGACCTACAAACTTAACCTCTTTAGTTTTTGATTAAAAAGAGACGTGAAATTAACTAGCTTACTTGCTACTAATTAATGTTGTGTATGTATAGGCTATCTAAATGACCCCGAAGCCACGGAGAGGACAATAGACAAAGACCGATGGCTGCACACGGGAGATATAGGGTACATTGATGACGATGATGAGCTCTTCATCGTTGATCGCTTGAAAGAGTTGATCAAATACAATGGCTTCCAAGTGGCCCCAGCCGAGCTCGAATCAATGTTGATCACTCATCCAAACATCTCTGATGCTGCTGTCGTTCCGTAAGTTTCTTCGCATTCGTCAATTCTTCTAACTTTTACCAATAATTGGAGCTAACGAGTAATCACCGTTGATTTGTTCCCAGTATGAAAGATGAAGCCGCAGGAGAAATCCCGGTAGCATTCGTTGTGCGATCCAACGGTTCAAAGGTCACGGAGGACGAAATAAAGGAATACATCTCCAATCAGGTAAAAAAAACACCCATCATCATTCGCCACATGAATTTAAGGTTCTTTCTTACTTCCCATCATAATCTAAGGTTCGTTATTGTAATGATTTGGGCATGCAGGTTATATATTACAAGAGAATTAAACGGGTCTTCTTTACGGAAGCAATTCCAAAAGCTCCGTCAGGCAAAATCTTGAGGAAAGACCTCAGAGCAAGGCTTGCAACAGCGGCTGTATCCAATTAGCCAAAACAGACCCAGTTTTGCTTAAATGGAATCCAAGAAAAGGAAAAAGGGGGGAAGAGAGAGAGAGAGACATTATTGACGTACAAGTGGTGATCTTCCTAAGATCCAGCAACCAAAAGTCCTTAGGAGAGCCTGAGATTGTATTAATTTGTTATGTACATGGTGTTGTGAACAAGATGAGATATTACAACTACCTCAAATGTCTGCTTTGTATTAGTTTCTTCACCTTTATTTTTTTTTCCTCCAAGGAAATTGATGCTGAATTGTCTCTATGTTTTTTATTGATTCATAGCTTTCTCTGCTTGGAAATTTTAGTAATTAACTTTATATCTTCTTGCATTTCTATATCACGTAGTATTGCCATTGCAACTTGGAGAAGTCCATGGACTTCTAACTTCTTGCGGTTGCGGGCTAAGGGTAGATACATGAGATATAAGCAAAATGTGTAAGATGATATGGACCCAAAAATCAATAGCCTGAGATTAGAACAAGGCCCGACAGACCAATATACAAATGGCCGGGTTTGATTGATCGTGGAACACCAGGCCTATTTTCACCCCCCCAAGAGTGATCAGTCATTGGCGCACTCATAATGTTTGACAAAATGCCATATTGTAAAGACATTGCTTCTTTTTAGTGCATAAGCATAAGGCTTGGAATGAGTGACAGGATTAAACAGTGCTCAAAGTTAAATTCTTTCTCCATTCAGTATTCTTACATAGACAAATAACGTAACCTGAGATTGTATTCACGTTAACAATCAAGACGTCTGTATGTAAATCAACCCTCGGTAATTCAGTACTTTCCTATCCTTACTTAATTTTTTAATTAACTAATTTTTTTATCCTTACTGAATTTCATTATCAGACCTCAATTATGATGAGGATAAATCATATTAAAAAAGCACAATTTTTCTAAGAATATTTTATTTTATTTTATGATTAACAAAAATATTATGTTGTAAAGATGGAGTCTTAGTTTCATCTAAAAAATAATATTGTGGCCAAATTGGTACATTAAATAATAAAAACATTGACAAGTAATTTGAAAATAGCAATTTACCAAGTATCATTAGCAGTCGTTTTAATAAAATTTGATAACATATCGTTTTGAAAAAAAAATTAAAAGTAATAGTTTATTTTAAAAAAATTCTAAACAAATAAAGCTTTTCATGGTTTTAATAAGTTAAGATAATTTACAGTGACAAGGTGTTGTACCGATATACTTGCTATAACCAAAGAGTTTTGATCTTCACTTAATACAGAAAACCTGAGTGAGTGGTGACACATCAGGTTCCAATACTCGAATTGTCAATCTCTTGGTCAACTTTTGTTTTGATCTTTTTGTCTGCCACTAATCATGAAAAATCCCTCCCTCTCTTGATAATGCCAACCAAGGGCAAAAAGAGGAAGATCGCATTTTAATGGGAGAGAACTGAAAAAATATGGTATCTATCTTGAGTTAGAGATAGAGACAAATATATACGTGGCTAAAAATCGAAAACACAAACATTTCATTCATGCATGCAACTGTTGAGCCATAAAGCTATTGAAATGACAAAATTCAATGACATGATTATCTTTGAACTCGCGATAAGAGAATTGGTCCTATCAGTTTTCATTCAAAAACAAAAAAGAAGAAATCGTATTATATGAACTAGCACTTTCAACCATTTTGATTTTGTCACATAATTTCTTGTTTTGGGCCAATGAAAATGCGTGATCCATGGCGAATCATGATTTAAAGTTAACCCTGCATGCGCCATGCATTCTAAACAAGCTGAAGATTGATGGCCGTGACTGGTAGTGATCGTGTCAAGTTTAGATAAATTCTTTGTAGCCTCTTCTTTCCCCCTTAGACACCAAACCAATAATTCTGGCAAATGGATCCAAAAGTTAAAATTTTTGAACCTAAAGGCTGAAAAAGTGCTAAAAAAAAACGTGGGTTTCAGTAATGGACCCTCCTCTCAGCGATATAGCTTTGCATCCATCAGGAACGAGAGTTCATGGTATGCAGCCCAAGAGCACTATAAGGAAAAATCCAAATGACTCAGCTTCAACATCAAAACCTTAACACACCCACTTTAAGTGTTGATGTATATATGATAGGTATCCATCTCACAGGGACTCATTACTTAATTTCACAACCATGTTACAGTAATCTGTCAGGAGCTAACAAAAATCAGTGGAGATGCAGAGATGAAGCAGATAAAAAAGGGATCAGAGGAGGTGCAGGTTGATGAGCAGAGCACAGTGAAAGTCACTATCCACGTGTGTGCAGAGAAAAGAGAGGCACAAGCTCCTCCATGACCCATTAAATGTTCACAAAACCGACAGATACAAACATGTCCACTATCATTTCGCCACATCAATTTCCTTCTTAGGATATATCCTTACTATCTAGCATATGGCAGAGCTTCATTGATCACCGTCTCATCACCTACTTAAACCTTTCACTTTTTCCCATGTGACTCTCTGTCTCTCTTTCTCTGTATTCTTCTTTTCTTATTGTATAGGCTTGTGTCCGACATGTTTACATAGAGAAATAACTTAGAAAATGCACAGATAAGTCCGGAGCATGAATGTGAAGAATGATTGCATATACGAGCCAAGAGCTCAATGTCCACACATACACTGTTGGAGGGTTGTAGCTAAAGTACAAAGGGGACGCATTCCATTTACTTTGAAATGATTTTTGCCGAGGAATTAATGTTCCTAGATTGGAATCTCCATCACTAATTGACTCACTGTAGGTGCGGACACTAGGCAAGTTCTCGGTTTGTGTAGTGTCTGTGATTAACAGACAGGAATCAGCGCAATCATAGCCGACGTGCAAGATTTTGATCCCACAATCAGGGTCTCTAATATCATTAGAACCATTACCTTAATGGCCTAATGTGGTTTATCCACAATTAGTGGATATTAAAATAGTGGTTGCTTCGGAGCACACACTGGATTTTACTTGACTTCTTCCTTACAGTTATTTAAATCCCATCACCCATGTGCTTGTCTCGGTTTACTAATGTCAATAGTTTGAAAGTGATAGGGAGATTCCCACGAAGGATGTGATGTTAAATGGTGAGTACAAGGTATAGGAGAATATGAGTTCCATAAGGGCAAATTGGAAGATGGAATTCATCTGTGTTCTAAAGTATCAACAAGTTCCAAGACACATTCTTCCATTGTTTGCTATTCTAAAACTGACTAAACGTATCGAAGTTAAGGTACCAGGAACCACAAGAAGAACTATATATGGTGTCTTTTCTTAGTGTTTCGTTACAATGTCTTAACAAGGAACCTTAATTTGGCATCTAATAACACCATCTATTTCAGGCTTCCGATTAAATGACATCTTGGTATATGCTTTGATGATGTAATCTACAAACAACATAAATATGTAAGAAAGTGAGAGAGGTTCAAATGAATGTAGGAAACATGCCATGTGAATAAATTTGTTTATTAAATTAACATGCTGTTCTCCTTAATATTCAATACCCTCAAGTCAGTGGTCAAAATAAAATCTATATATATATGCTAGCAATTGATCTTTAACCTGTAATTAGGGTTCAAAAGGTAATGAACCTTACTTAAGTTCTCAATGATAATGTTTTTCTTTCGATTGAAATTATTGATAAATAGAAGAGGTCTTGAACTTTTCCTCATATTTGATCATTTATTTTTCTATCAATTAAAGAATACTGATGATAATTTAATAGGATTTTACTTAAATTCTCAAAATTAAATAATATTAATCCATGAATCTTATGAGTAAAAGAAAGGAAATAAGCGGTGCTTCATTCACTTGATAGTGCATTAAAATATAGTAAAAATTGTATTTTCATGCATAACGATTTGGACCAATCTTGAAGCAGATTATATGTTGGAAAATCAGATTTGATACATTAGTACTTGGGCAAGCTTCTTGCTGATTAGAAATCTCTTCGATTGTAATGTCTGGTCAAACCCAACCTTATGTACTTCTAGGAAGCAACACAGCTAGAAGTAGAGGGACTACTCCTTGGGATTAAGTTAATTATCTAATTATCAATGTCCATTGAAAAAGAGATGACGTAAATTTACTGACAATAATACATCCACAGTCATCCACTTTCACAGTGCAAGTCAAGCTTAGCTTGTTTATGTTCAATAATAGAGTTCTTGTGTTGGCAACTTGAATTAAGTACATGATTGGTGATATGAGGGAAAGAGAGAAAAACCTTTGTTTAAGTCGAAATGATAAAGGGTCTTTAATTTAATAATTAAAAGTTGTCTTCGGGATTACATAGAAGTGAAATGGCATATGGCATTTTTTTTTTCTTGGACCGACAAAGGATTACAATTCTGCCATTAATGAAGGCGACAGCCCTTTGATTACCCACTGATTTTGCAGCTACATGTCTCTCTCTCTCTCTCACACACACACACATACAGAAACAACAACAATGCCATCTTTTCTCATTAACTATATGTGGCAGAAGAAACAGTGAATCATTGCGCCTACTAATAAAGGATGAATCTTCTTCTTCCTTATCTCTTCTGATCCTGTGTTCCCAATACCCTACAGTTTTATATCAAGGTTCAAACGAACTTCTCACAAGGCCTGGTCTTAATCTCTGAGCAGCAAATATAAGCCGCTTGTCCTACAGTTTGCTTCTGGGTCATGGATTTTCAACCCAATACATCTCTACATCTAAGCCTACCAAGCAATCAGCTAAACTTAGAGCTTGTTCTTGAGCTATCATCTTCTTCTTCCACATCACCTCATAGTCCAGTAGAGCCTCGGACCTTTTCATGCAACTATTGTCAAAGAAAGTTCTATAGCTCCCAAGCTCTAGGCGGTCATCAAAATGCTCACAAACTTGAAAGAACCTTGGCCAAGAAAAGTCGTGAGCTAAGTTCCACTGCGCGATCTCACGGTGCATCATGCCCTCGATCAGGATCATCCAGCACAGCAAGCTCATCAAGCCATGCTCGTAGTGGTCATCATCAGCATGCCCTAGTAGGGTTAGAGCCGAATGCACATGCCAGTAGGTTTGTTGGTGAAATGAGCAATGGTAGAAGACAATTGAATTACAGTTCTAGAGAAGATAGATTGGGCCCTTGGTCAATGGGATATCGACCTGAAAGTGTTCAAGAAGAATTGAGCCAGCTTGACCTGTCCTTAAGGCTTTGAAATGTAATTTCATTCTTAACTTCAGAAGTAAGCTATTTTGATTTGTCTTATTCGGTTTCGATTTCCCTAAGGAATGAATTGTGACTGATGATATTGAACTAGACACATTTTGACATGACGATTTGTATCCACGAATCATTAGCATCACCGATTTGATCTTGTCCGAACTAAATTCCATCGGTCATTTAGAACCGACCAATTATCTGTTCATAAATGTTGCAGTTAGTAACGATAGACCTTTATGGATTGTGCTATTATTTTAAAAAATAAATGAGGCAACATTTAAAATATGAATAAAATAAAAAATGATGTGATAAGTTGCCATCTAGGTACATAATTTATATGAAAAATGTGTTAAATATTTAAATTTTAATTTGTTTTATTTAGCATTATGTAGAATGACACACTAGTTAGACTTGGCAGGAAAATTTATATTTTTTGTGATATTTTTGTTCGTTCTGAACAAAAATAATCAAGGTAAATAACCCGTACACTTCGGCCGAGTGCTCCCTAATGCTTATCTGTTGCCTATTGATATGAACCATATATAGCTAGCTAAAGTAAAGAAAGGTTGATTTCGTGAATCATGAGCTGGAAAGCACTATCAACACGGATCAATAGGAAAAATATAAACAGGAAAACGGGATGATGTGTCTTAAAACAAATTCAGTTCATTGAGAGTGGGAACTTGTCAAAAATGGAGGTGCAATAGTTGAGTGGAAGTTCCTTCATTCCGATCTCTTCCAAACAATAGTTAACATCGTCATTTAATCGTTTTCTTTATTATTTTCGATAGGTTCATTCACTCCTCCGAAAAAATAAATAATCGATTTTCAAATAATTCGTTTCTATTCATGATAAAACGATTGTTATCTTTCATTTCCGAAAGATAACACATGCTAAAATAGGTGAACATTCTTAACGTTTTATAGGTTTTGAATAAAATTAAAAAAGAACCTTAATAATTCAACAATATATAAATATGTAAATTTTTAAAGTATATTTTTATTATTAAAGAGGCTACATTAAGCCCCTCATTATGATATAATTAAAGAATTTCATAAGTTGTATTAATTCTTAACATTAAGATTTATATAACAATTAAAAAAATCAAAAGAAAAAATATGTAAAAAAAAGTTAAGAGGATTTGCCTAGTTTTGTTTTTTATGAATATCAAGAATGAGTTGAGCCTATTTGACCTCATTTTGCTCTTAATGAAAGTAACAAATGAGCTTTATTTTGTTTTATTTTATTCTTTATAAAAGTTAAGAATAAGCTTTATTTTATTCTTTATAAGAATATAGTTGATTTTAAAAAATTTATATGTGATAAGGGTCAATTATTCAAATGACAAGTTCTAGTCATTTTGACAATAATTGTCCCAACCCAATTATTATTAGTGGACTTTACACTCCGCCTATATTAAAAATTTCTAATACAGTATTTAGAGTAGATTTGGTCTAAATTATTAATTTTTCGATTGTCCGTCTGGATGTCTAGTCCTAGTTATACTTGAGGGGTAGTGTTAGAGTATTTCATATTAACTAAACATGAATATATTAAAGGGTTTATATGTGATAAGAATCAATTATTCAAATGATTAGTTCTAGTCATTTTGACAATAATTATCATAAGCTCATTATTATTAGTGAACTCTACATTCTGTACATATTTAAAATTTCTAATATAAGTATCCTTTTTGTCCTTGTCGGGCCAGCCTGATTTTTAGGCTAATTGAAAATGGGTTAAAATTGAGCCTAAACTCGTTCTTGAATTAGTGTATTCTTTTATTATTATTTTTTTGTGTGATTAGTTGATGATGTACCTGTACGGATAATCAGCAATGAATATTACGTAAAATGGAATAAAATTAGGAAAAAAATTAGGGGTGAAGTTTGTTTTTCACTCTCGCTTACGTAGGATGCTCTTATATTTGAAAAGACATGTAGATCGTACGGCCTTTTGTTAGTTTTCTCACATCCGCTCGTTGAACTTGGTTGATGCTGAGTTAATCAATGATTTGTGGTCCACTTGCTCAACCTCCACTGTGCTTGCGTCTTAGACATCGGCTTTTAGGGATGAAGGCTTTTGATTGGCTCTTTACTCTTTTGTTCTTTTGATTTTATACGAGGATCTAACAGTTGTTTTTGTTTTTAAAACGTGAATTACATAAGTTTTGAGTATGCATAATAATTTATAAATTAGTGTTTTTGAGAAATCAACTCCAACTTATAAAATGTTTATGCATATACTTCGACTAAAACCCTTGGAACATTACAAGCCCGTATAATATGCCTTGGTATGCTAAACTTTGCCTATTTCAAAGATGCTGAGATTGAAGTGAAGGCTCCAAAATACCTCTCTCTATCAAGAGGCAAATGGGTTATGAAAAACTACTATCATCATTAACGCAGATAATGTTGTTGTCTGTCTTAAGCAAGTAACTAGGATGAGTTAGTGATAATGTTGGGTTGCAATTGTTTTCACCTGATTTGACATCATAAAACAAAGACGATAGAATTTAACTTAATACAATGACACAAATCTTGGACAAATTTAATACGTAAATAGATTGTCAATGAGCCTAATCGATGTCCTCTCATACTATTCATCATGACACGGTTCATCCATCGGAAGCCCGTGTCAAATTCTCAAAGTGCTTAATCTTCAAGCTGTCAACAAGAGATAATCAATTTCAGTGTCAACTTTTTAACCTCCTGGAACAAAACGATCAAATGGTGAAAAAATATTCTAGCTTTCCTTGCTTGTAAACTCGAAATTGTATCTGGGGTAGATCAGAAGATAGGCTTTTTCATCTACAGGTTGAAATCTGAAGTTAGTTCCTGAACGTACGCTTGCACGTTGACAGGAGACAAGAAGGTGATATTTTGCATTGATTGATTGAATGGAAGGTTTTATGCTCCAGAAGAATCAATTGTGGTTGCGTTTACGACCCTTAGATTGAATTTTTGTATAAAAGACAATTTCAGTTCTTTATAAAAGAACAAATGAAATGATATGGTATAACGCAATTACTTTCGGCGATTAAGACTTAGTACTTAACATGGAGCATGAAGAAACTACTGAAGACTACTTGGACAAAAACAAGAGCAAATCCACATCTTAGAAACAGAAGAGAGGTAAATCATGTGTTTTTAAAAGAAAAATCAAAAATAGAACGCAAAACAAACATGATAAAGTGTGTAAATTGTGAATTCTTTGCTCGCGTATCTTATGACGAGGTTATACAAATATGTAGATGAATTAAGCATACATGATAGATTAGAATTATGAACAAGATAAAATCAAATCAAAACTAAAACTTGTTGAGATACATATCAGAAAAATATGAAACCTTTTGCACATGTTATTATCAATCTCACTTAAGCTCGCACTTATTGAAAATAATAAGCTTACCTCGAAGTCGAGAATATCACATGAAGACAAGGACTTGGGTCATAATATCAACAAGTTTATTAACGATAGCAACAACGGAAGATGCGGATTCCCCTTGTCTTGCAGAATGAACCTAGCTGGAAGTATTGGACCGGTCTGGGTTTTTTAACTAAACTGGTCTGGCCTTATATGGTGTAGCCCAGACTCAAGCCATATGGTCCACACTCCAAAATGAATACCTTAGCCCAAATTCAATTTTTATTATTTTATTTTCTACTTATTTTATTTGTCCATGTCATATCTCGATGCCCATGTTAAGGCTAGAATAGTAATTTATGAGGAAGTATTGAGAAATTAGGAAAATGCACGTCATGCATAAGTTAATTGTGACATACACATTTATTTTGCACATTCATATGATTGTACA
>JANIIA010000009.1:1313637-1326233 GCA_027478495.1 Erythroxylum alaternifolium | reverse complement strand
TATAAGGTAAATTTGCAACTTTGCAAGTATAACAATCATCCAATAGGTCCTAAAATGAAATAAAAATGTTGAATATGTACTAAAATTGACCCAAAATTAAGACCCAAATTAACCGAACTGAACCGAACCGAACCATAATACGAACCGAACCGACGGTTTCATCTTAAATTCGGTTCGGTTCAGTTCGATTTTTTATAAAAATAAAACAGACTATTCGGTTCGGTTCGGTTCAACAGTAAAAAACTGACTGAACCGAACCGTGCCCACCCCTAGATAAGACATTCATCTATTTTGTATTAGCTCAAATGGGTCGATAATGATGAGACTTTGACTCTATCCTTAATAATCAGAGCCCATCCTCTTGCCACGTTTATCCAAGGAATGACCCCGGGAAAACGGCAGGACGTAGTAACGCAACTGGTGGGGGCTGGAAAAGGAGACAAGTGTAGTTTGAAGATGAGTTAAATAGTTATTGTCAAGCTTTTCCTTTATTAAACTGGACGAGGTCACTCTGAAAAGAAAGCTCACTTCATTTTTCTACTTGAGCATGGACCATAAACTAAACATCCAAAGGAATATGAATTTATTTATGCACATTATTATATAAACATTGCATTATTGGTACCATCTATCTTAGGAGAGTAACGAAGAGAAGATCAGAAAACGAGAGATCACTGGGAAAACAATGAACGTATACACTTCCTACTGTTGTTTCTTGTTGGTAACAGAGCATTCTTGAGGGAGACCTTGAGGGAATCGTTTAGTGTCGGTGCAGTAATTGTATATCATATAATTCTTCCGCACCCATTTGAGCTGCCTTTGGCCGGTCGAATCCAGCGATTGGGAGAACCATGGACTAGCCGGGGAGTTACTGCAAGAAGATACTCCATTGGACCATGTACAAGCGTTATAATTGAAGTTCGTGGAAAAAGCAGTGAATGGTGCTCTTGTCCAGTCTGTTTTCACTAGTCCCCCTCTTGTCGCCCAGTCTTCTGCATCCCATATGGTTGTATATAGTCTCATTGATTGAGTTTTTGGGTAGGGTACTCCAAATCCCTCCAAGTTCTTGAATTCTCTGATGGGTCTTCCATCAACATAGAATCTGAAACAAAGTGAAGCAGATAATCATGTTAAGATACTGCAAGTTGAAGTTAAAAACAGAGTATTACTCATGTCATAAATTTCATAGCAAGAGAGGAAGCATGTGTACTTACACTATATTTCCAGGATTCCAAAGGAATGAATAGGTGTGGAAATCAGCTGTTGGATCAAACCAGAGGTAGAACTGTTGTTCCCTATCGCCTTTGCCTTTAGTGTACACGTTCGTGTGAACAACATAAGGATCACCACTCAAGTTTCCCAAAAACTCAAGGTCTATCTCATCCCATGTTGACCCTTGTGAACGCAACTGCAGTTTTAAACCAGGAATTATTAATTTAGAGAGCATTGCAAGAGAAGGAAAGAAATTGAGCTGAAGAAAAAGAGGGATAATAATAGTTACGTAGAGGCTTGTAACGGTGCCAGCAGAGTTTCCAGGTACAAGTTTGAGTTGCATGTGAAACCTGCCAAAGAGAAACTCATTTTTGGATTGAAAACCTGAGCCAGAGGCTTTGTCAAGAGAAAGAGTGATGAGATTGCCACTGTTGAGTATTTTGGCTCGCCCATCTCCCCACATGATATCGACATCCTGATAAAAGTTACCAGCAGAAGCAACCAACAAAGAGCTAAACAGTAGAGAAAGCTTGAGAGCACAATTAACATCCATTGACCTGATAACCTTGAGCTAACCTTTTTGTTTGATAATACTACAAGTTGATGGCAATTTATAAGGGGGAGAGGTTGAGAATTTACAGTACAGGTTCCAAGGGTTCAAATTGGGTTGGTGCCAATTAATTAGAACTAAACAGCTGGATCCCAAACACGAAGCACAATGAGAATGGCCTTCCTTTTCACAGCCATAGTCAGTTCCAAATGTCCAATTGTGTAATGCAGCAAATATTTTATTTGTCAAACGCCACGTTTCTGCTTAGCTTCCTAGGTTGTATCATCCTGACTTAGGTTTATCTAAACAAATTCTGTGGCCTACACAGCAATCAATGATATTCTGCCATGACAGGGTCGACAATAATTTATCTCCAGTTGTTGCTTGTAAGCACTCATTGGATGGAACCTCGAAACTCGAAAGCAAACTCTAGAAAGATGCCACTTGCTCCCGGAATAGAACTAAAACAAATATAGAACTGAAAAAAATGAAAGATCCCACTGGTGTTTCAGGTGCATTTCTTTTCACTACCTTATTATTGTGATCTATTTTATTGGATAGATGTGATTTGCTGTGTTATTTACCTAATTTTTATTATATGTTAGTAGATTTTATCTGCTCACTTTTATCAATTAACAGATAAAATCTGCTGACACAGAGTAAAATTAAATAAATGACACAGCAAAATTCACCCGCTAAAACTAGGCACTGGTGTAGATTTATATGGTCTTCCATGTCAACTCCTACATAAAATCGCCAACCGTGTCATTTTATACATAATACTGCAAATGAATACGTATACTTTATGTCATCTTCTATCTAATTTTCTTATTAGCTTGGACTTGGAGATTTGACTGTCTACGTGATAATTGAGTAGGGGTAGTATTCTTTGAAAAATATCAACTTTTCTACAAAAAGCGATAATTCTTATGACCATTCCAATTGATTTTTCCATGAAAGCTTTTGTGCTATTTCGCCTCCGAAAAGTTAAACGAATGCTACTGGTCAAATACTGGCAACCCAACTGGTTTTCTCCCATTAAAATTTTGTGCCAAAAATTTCCACAGATTCTTGTACACAAAAATTATTTAAAATTATTGATTTGATGTTTATTTAGCTTAAATTGCGTTTAATAATTGAGACAGCTTGTTATATTAACAATATTTGATTAATGCTATATTTATTAATTATTAAAAAATCAACAAGTTAATTTTTAAAAAATTCAACATATTTGGTCGGTTTAAACATAAAAATCTTGAATTATTTAATTTTTAGTTTATTTTTTAACGTTCCAGTTCGATTTATTTTAATAAATCTTGTTATTAAAAATTTATTAATTAATTGGTCAATTTTATAAATAAATAATTTTTTGTAAACTAAAATAAATCAATTAATTTAATTTAACAATCTCTTTTTTTAATTAAATTTGAAATTCTTTAATAGATGAGATAATCTCTTTCAATTATATTGCAAATTTTTTAATTTTATTTTTTCTTTAGCTAATTTTATGACAATCTAATACTGATTAAAATTTTTAAACTTTAAATCCTTTATCTTACTGCATTAACTTCTAATTCAGTTTTTAAAATATTGATATTTTATTTATATTAATTTGTTATTATTATTTAATACAAGTCTTAAAAATTTAAGAAAAATTATAAGATTTTTCCCAAAAAATACACAAAACAATAAAAAATTCCATATCTTTTAATTAAACATTCTTAATATTCTTCACAAACCTACCAATTATTCATGATTATAATCGTACAACCCAACATCCTCTTGCCTAATTAAGTCCCCTGTAATATAAACTTGAACTTGTAACCAGAAGGAGAAGACAATAAAATATTAAATACGCCTTTGTACACTGCATGAGAATTGTGGAAGAGGTTGTCAATTTGAGTGTTAATTTATAAAGGTTTAATTGTAATCTTTTCTAGTTTTTTAAATACAGTCTTTCTTTTCCAAGTTAATCTAACTACAAATGCTTTAGAGTTTCCAGTTTTGATGGAATTTTAAAGTGTTTGACATCCTTCAATAAGCTTATTTTATGAAGTTCTAACGTCCTTTTTTTCTCACTGATATAACTGAGCCACATGTACCATTATACGCTATTATCACCGTGCAACCATTCCATCTACAAATACGTTTTCTATCAATTTGAAGATGTTTCCACCAGTTTTAGCCCTTTTATCATAGTCATCATACCTTTTAAAACACTTCAATCTTGTCTCCAATGGTTTTATAGCCAAATTATTAGCATGTAAGGTGTTCAAAGAGATCAGGTTCTTTCTCAAATATAGTACATATCAAATATCACACATCTTGACAATACCATTAAACATCTTGATCTTGACATTTCCTATTTTGAAGGTTTCTTAAGTTTTATCATCCTCCAATCAGACGGTGTCAAAGTTGCCTGACGTATATGATATAAATTAATCCTCATTTATTGTTATGTGATGTGGGCATCCTATATTCAGAATATCTAAGTCTTATAGTTTCCTAGTTAAAACGTAGAGTATCTCTCTATTCCAAAAATTTGAGCCCTCACTCGACACTCTATTAGTAGACGTAACAAATCATTAAACTTCATTTTGTCACTATGTTTTTTCTTATTTGGATAGTCCCTCCTTATATGCCCAGTTTGCTCACACTTTTAGCACTATAATACTTTTCTACCTTTGAATTTTTGGCTAAAACTCCTCTTAAACCAGTCATCTTTATTTTCCACAAAACTATAAAAAAAAATCACAATTGGATCAAATCGTAATATTAGTCCTCCTATAAGGACCAATGTTCTTGTTGGCCACTTCCAAGTCACCACTCCGAGATCCTTGTTGGTCACGGTCATGTTGGTCATAGCTGGCACTCCCAGGCCACCACTCCAAGACCAGCTTTGATACTAATTGATAAAAACTTTAGGAGAGTCACACCCCAAAAGTTAGCTTGTAAGGGTGGAGAACTCAAAGTCCTTATAAATCTCACACTAACTTTGTATTTAATCAATGCGGGATCCAAGTCCCATATCTTATAATTGGATCAAACCGTAACAACTACCAAAATCATAATCGTCACAAAATGTTTTTACCTACATTTCTAGAAATGTCTCTAAAAACATTTCCCTACAATAGATAATTAGTAGCTAAAACTACTATGTTACCAAAATAAAATCGTCACTGAAAATAATTATCTACGAATATAATTTAGTAGGGAAAGACTTTTAGCTATGAAATAGAACCATTGCACAAAACTATATATGACGTTCATTATTCTCGTCGATTATACTTTTTACCGATGAATTATTTGTGTCGACAAAATGTTTTGGAGACGACTTTGAAAAGACGTCGCGAATGTTGTTTTGCTACCTAGATTTAGCGACGATTTGGGCGACGAGTTTTTTCATCGCAAATTAGTATTTGCGAAGATTGGTTATTGTTTAGTAACGTTTATTTTCGTTGCTAAATGTTCTGTTTGTTGTAGTGCTTAAAAAAGCAATGATTATGAACAATTTAGGAATAATACATAAATGCAATATGAATCTCATTCGTATAATTTCATTATAATTTTATTTGCAATATATAATTATATCATGGACTTTATCATATACATCTAAACATGTTCAAGATAAAGAATACATTTAAATAATTGTTACTAAACTTGTAACAATTATGTAATAGTTAACAATTAAATAATTGTAACAATATTTTATTAACAATTAGTTATCTTTGATTACGTAGTACGTTTTTTTATCCTGCATGTTAGTTTTTTAATTGTAATAAATCAAGTGTTTTTTCCTCCTACAATGTTTTCTTTTAATTGGTTAGAAGGAAAATTTTTATTAAATAACAAAGTCATGATTTAGTACACAATTGTTACTACTGGCTCTTCTAATACTATAAAACTATAAAAAAAATTTATAGTTTTATTTTACAAAAAACTATTAAAAAATTACACAAAACTATAAAAAAAATTCCATATCTTTTAATTAAATATTCTTCACAAAATCGTACAACTCAACATCTCCTTGCCTAATTATGCTGTATGACAATTCTATCCTCTTAATCTTTACCTTCAACTATATAAACTTGAACTTGTAGCCAGAAGGAGAAAACAATAAATATCAAATACGCCTTTGTACACTGCATGAGAGTTGTGGAAGAGGTTGTCAATTTGAGGGTTAATTTATAAAGGTTTAATTGTATTTTTTTTAGTTTTTTAAATACAGTCTTTCTTTTCCAAGTTAATGTAACTAAAAATGCTTTAGAGAATTAGAGTTTCCAGTTTTGATGGAATTTCTGCATGATATTTTTCTCCTTTTTTCATAATAAAGTCAATAATTTTCAAAGAAAACAATTCAAGATTTGACTATTATTTTAGATTGTAGGTTTATATTCATGTTAAATATTGATGTAATGTATGATTTATTAAACGACAAGTTGATAACGTTATTCAATCTTTAACTTTGCAATTTTTATTTTTATGTTAATAAAATTAATCTTTCCAAAAAAATGCTTTAAAAAGTATTTTTAGCATGTCTTAAATACCCAGTTAATTTAAATAAATATAAAATAGTGATAATCATTAAAAAATAAAAAAAGAAAAATAATTAATTTTATTCTTATAATTACGGGTGGACCGGGTGGTAATAAATCGAATCAGATTAACAAAATTTGTTCTCACTTGTTTAGTTTGACTGCTATTGCATATCATTTTGACTTAATATTAAGTTTAGAGTCTGATTTGAAATTTATAATTTACAATTGCTCAAGTTGCTATTATAATGATATTATTTTAAATTTTTAAATTTTATATTTATATAATAAAAATATTCAGTCAAAATTTAAATTATTTATTTGAATTTAAATCAGATTCAAAGTTTGTTCAAATCCAATTTAATTCTAAGTTTGAGCCAAACTCGGAGAATTAGCATTCTTACTTATGACTAACTCATAGGTGTAACGTAAGAGTTTAGATGCAATAACTTGCGTCCAAACATTGTCATGGAAATTAGATTGATCTCATGCACAAAATTCAATATAAGCAAAAGATTGGAAATTCTGAAGACTTGAAGCTTCAATTAACGTGAACGTATATGGTAAAGTCTGTTCTCATTCTTTCCTTTTTTTTTTCTTTTCAAATTTTTGTTACATGCACTTCATATATCCTGAGTCCTGACAGGTCCTCGCATTTGTACGCAATTACCTGACTGGCATGGATTCGAAGTATACAAATAAACCGTGGTTAGATACTTAGATTTGCTCTTCTTCGGTTGTCTGGTAACAAGCCTGTTTAGCATAATAGCATGACCATTAATAAATGTTGTTTTTCTAAACTAGATAAAAATAATTAACGCAGTGTTTAATAATAATAATAATAATAATTTATAATGATATTTATATTTATATTTAAAGAAATATCCTCCCTTTAAAATAACGAACAGCAATCTAAGAAAGTAGGATTTGACTTAAATTAATCAAGTTCACTAATATGGTAACCTAACTTAGCTGTTAAACTCAACATTAATTAATTAAATTTGACTTAAATTAATAATTTAAAATAATTATAATAATTTATTATTTTAATTATTTTAATTTAAGTTTAAGAGCTGAGATAAATTGTCATATAAATGTCATTTGATTAGTCTATGTTTAATGTTTATAGTTTTGACTGTTTTTTAAGAGAAAGAGTATTTCTAGAAAATTTAAAATTAGAAGGAAATTCTTTGATAATTTTAAACTTTATTTTTTAAAAAATTTCTTAGACTATAAAAGATATTTATGTCTTTTACCTAAGTCAAAACATTATCGCTTTTAGTTTATCAACTTCTTCTCTGTTAATGGATGCAAGTTATCCAACATAACGTTATTTTTAGTTCCTTAATTTTTGTCTACCACTGAATTAATTGTAAGACGTATCTTCATGCATTTTAGGTATGTTGGTTCCAGCTTTCCAACAACTAAACCAAACTTCTGCACCTTCTTTCAAGTTAGGCATGGTTATTGGTTACTATCACATTTTCTTGTAGAATAGAACAAGTTCCACACTTCTAGATAAGGATAAAGGAAGGTGCTCTAATGTGAAATATCACTGGGCTACGAAGCAACTATCTTGCACTATTTGGTTACTTTACTTGTGTGTCATGATTTCAAGTTTTGACCAATGCTCCAACATGCACTAATGGAGTGGCAAGAGAGTTTAGGCAGGTTCCAAAGTTCAGTAATTTTGGTAATCAAAGGCAACGTTATAATTTAGTCTTAAATATTAGTTTGCCAAATATTTTTATTAAGATTATATAGTTTACAAATTATTCTATATATTCAGTGGACATACATAGTATTTATAGATTTTATTAATATAAAAAATTTAATAACATATAAGTAAATCATATTTGAATAATATTATACCTCTTAATTTAATTTTGTATAAAAATTTAAGGTTATTTTATTAAATTTAATTTTTTAAAAAATATTAACGTATAATATTATTTGTCTCAAAAAATTATGTTTGTATAGTAAATTTAATTTAGTTTTTATTACTACAATTAAAATTAGTATTATAAAATTAAATAAAATTTATTTAAATTTTTGTAGCATACGTCAGAGGAGATGTGGTCACCCTTCCATCCACAGACTAGGCACTGAAGTATCTATGTCCATAGAAACGCGTGTCCCTCTCGAACTTAACAACTAATTCTTTAATAATCTTCGTCCAGCTGGGCACAGCTGAGATGACTGAAACCTCCCACGCATTTTCTTCTCATTGATTTAATTAACGCACCTGCTCCATTCAATCCTCCTATTTAAGCACCTGTCCATCGAGTATACGGAGGAACGTATCCATTCCCAAAAGCCATTCCACTTGTTGAGTTGTTTCTCTATAGTCTTTAAAACATACATTACTATATATATTACCATGTCGTCCATGGGTACTGTTATGTCTTGCGCAAGAGTTTCATTGATATTACCGTTGTTGGTATCTCTTACAATCAACTCTTTGATAATTGTTTGTGCTGGGAACTTGTACCAAGATTTTGATATAACTTGGGGAGATGGCCGAGCTAAGATACTCAATGACGGCCAACTTCTTACTCTTTCTCTTGATAAAGCTTCTGGCTCAGGTTTTCAGTCCAAGAACGAGTATCTATTCGGCAAGATTGATATGCAACTCAAGCTTGTCCCTGGAAATTCTGCTGGCACAGTTACTGCCTACTACGTGAGTTTCATTTCCTTCGTAATACTGTTGTCTTTTGACTTCAAAAATTTTAGGTAATTAAAAACTATATCGTTCTTGTAATAACGTGTTCTGTTTGTGTTTGATTATAGTTATCCTCGAAAGGATCAACATGGGACGAGATAGACTACGAGTTCCTTGGGAACTTAAGCGGGGATCCTTACATTCTTCACACTAACGTGTTTAGCCAAGGGAAAGGCAACAGAGAGCAACAATTCTATCTCTGGTTTGATCCAACAGCAGATTTTCACACTTACTCTATTCTGTGGAATCCACAGCGCATCATGTGAGTTCCTTATTATGCCCGAAATAGAAACTATATAGTACATACGGAGACCATTAATTTATTAATTTAATTATGACGTTGTTTTTCTGCTTATCCTCAGCTTCTCTGTAGATGGGAATCCTATCAGAGAATTCAAGAACTTGGAAAGCGCTGGCGTACCATTCCCAAAGAACCAGCCAATGAGGATTTACTCGAGCCTATGGAACGCTGATGATTGGGCCACCAGAGGCGGTCTGGTCAAGACAGACTGGACACAAGCTCCTTTCACAGCTTCTTACAGGAACTTCAAAGCAGATGCTTGTGTCTGGTCTAATGGGAAATCTTCTTGCAACAATCAAAATTCCTCTCCAAACACCACTAATGCTTGGTTCTCACAGGCGCTCGATTCAACAGGCCAAGATAGGCTTCATTGGGTTCAGAAGAACTACATGATATACAACTACTGCACAGACACCAAGAGGTTTCCCCAAGGACTCCCTACAGAATGCAAAATGTCGTAGACAAGATGACCACATACGTTTTACACTATGAACGCCGATGTTTTTCTTTTTTTGAGATTAGTCGAATCATTTGCTGAAAATGGTACATATACGGTATTCCGCATGCAAAAATAAAGTGTGTAGCTTACGTACGGTGGATCAATTCATTCCCAGTTTACTTGCCACGGAGCTATTCTGTGCAATTTTCCTATTAAGGATAAGAGAACATGAATTCTGATATCAAATTATGTGGTGGGAAAATATCATAAGGGACATCAAAATTGACCAAATGATGTTAAATTTGTCCACACGTCGTATTATTATTAACCAAAAAGATGAATGCCGCTAAAGTGGAATGACGTTTGAGAAAAGATGGAATTACATTGCACCAAATCGCCCAATACTTCCATTAATGTTGGAGTTTTGAGTTTCTTAAACTGCCAAATGATTCAATTTTATCTTCAATATTCCTATAAAAACTATTAATTGTAGATTATTAATTAATTTTCAGTCATCATCCGTCACCAATTTATCATAAATAATAAAAGATAATTTTTAATAAAATAAAATTTGTAAGAAACTTCAAATATCATCTGTCAACTTGTCTGGTTCATCCAACCACTATTTGTCCAATAAGTAAGCCAATATTTTGTTTACGGTCAAATGAAGTAATTGATTGGGTCAGCAAAACTAACTGGTCATGTAAAAAACATGCGCAGCCGCTGATAAAGCAAACCATAGCCAGCAAGCAGTGGGCCTTGGCAGTGGCGGTGCTACGGGACCCAAAGTCCAACACTGACATTATAATAATGTGTTACGTTCAGCCTGCAACAGGAGCTTTTAGAGAACCGACCACGAAATTTCCTCTCAAAACGTTAATGGCAAACCGCGTTAAACATGGTAAATTATATCCTTTCAGAGGCTTTTATGGCTGATGCCAAGTGGGATACAGCCATACAGGCAGTAGGATGATAACCAACTTCGAATGCACTTTCCAAGTTGTTTCTTCTCCTGAAACTAGCTTATCGCCACTTCAGTTTGCTATAAATACCAAAGGTAATCAGAGTTGAAAAAGCACCCATCGAATCATCCAATTTTCTCTTACATTCTCTTCACTTCTGCTTAAAACAAATCGTCAATATGGCTTCCCATTCTTCGCCTGTCACACTTCTTATTGTTGCTTCTCTTCTTGTTGTTGGTTCTTTAATGCCCGTCTGCGCTGGTAACTTCTACCAAGAGTTTGATATTACATGGGGTGATGGTCGCGGAAAAATACTCAACGAGGGCGAGCTTCTCACTCTTAACCTCGACAAAGCCTCAGGCTCAGGTTTTCAGTCCAAAAATGAGTATCTCTTTGGAAAGATCGATATGCAGCTTAAGCTCGTTCCTGGCAACTCTGCTGGCACTGTCACTGCTTACTACGTAAGTTTCTTCTTTTCCTGCTTCTATTACTTGTTGCTAATGGTCCTGTAACTAATGAGATAAGTTCATTTGCGATTGAATTTGCAGTTATCCTCAAAAGGGTCTACGTGGGATGAGATAGATTTCGAGTTCTTGGGGAATTTGAGTGGGGATCCTTACATTCTTCACACTAATGTATTCACCCAGGGAAAAGGCAACAGAGAGCAGCAATTCTATCTATGGTTTGACCCAACAGCAGATTTCCACACTTACTCCATTACTTGGAATCCAAAACGTATCATGTAAGCAGCTTTCGCATCAAATTGCAACATTTAGTCAAATCTACATTGGTCATAACTAACGTGCTTGGTCTTTCTTGTTCAGCTTCTCTGTCGATGACACTCCAATTAGGGAGTTCAAGAACTTGGAGTCAAAAGGTGTACCATTCCCAAAGAGCCAGCCGATGAGAATATACTCAAGCCTGTGGAACGCTGACGACTGGGCTACAAGAGGTGGCCTGGTGAAGACTGACTGGTCAAATGCGCCTTTCACCGCCTCCTACAGGAACTTCAATGCCAATGCTTGTGTCTGGTCCAACGGAGCGTCTTCTTGTGGCGGAAATTCTTCACCTGCTGTCTCAAACGATCAAACTTGGCTCTCTGAGGAGCTTGATTCTGCTGGTCAAGGGAGGCTTCAGTGGGTGCAGAAGAACTACATGGTCTACGATTACTGCAAAGACATCAAAAGATTTCCTCAGGGTCTGCCTGTGGAATGCAACAGTTCCTAGACAGGAATTAAACAATCTGGATTGGTTCTTTAAAATTGTTAAATTCATTCTCTACGAGCAAATTTAATGTAATTATCAGCTAGGATATTGGCTCGTTCAATTCTTTGATTCGTTGTGATGTATCTAAATCAATGAAAAATAATGAATCAGTTCAGTGTTTATTCTCCCACCTCTGTGCTTTTGTTCTGTTCCTTTGATGTCTTAGCATTTGAGTTATGTTGGAGCTATTAACAACCTTAATTAAGTCCATTATTGTAATATTAAATGCCTTATGGAGGGATTCATTCAAAAAATCTGCATAATGACAGAGTAATGGTAGAATGACGAGAAAAGTTAAAAGAACACAAAAATGGAAGTACTTTTTCTTAAGAGTACTACCTGACGAGAATAGGACACATGCTTATGTGCAGCAAAAAGCTGCCCTGATTTGTTCTGTTTAGTGTTCATGGTAGGAATGAACTTACATGAACACCAGTAGGAAATATAAATATGTTATAAAATTAATCTGTAGAGGATAAGTAAAAGTAAGGTTAAATGATTTAATCGAACAATTTGACAAGATTGAAGACTTACACCCTGTTTGGAACATGGTGAATTGAATTCAATCTTGTAATTGAATTCAAATTCACCTGTTTGGAACCAAAAGAA
>JANIIA010000009.1:1246971-1273978 GCA_027478495.1 Erythroxylum alaternifolium | reverse complement strand
ATTTGGTGGTTTTCAATGTTTGGTGGCCAGGAGGGGCCAAAGCATTTGGTCAACACCTTCTTATTCCTAAACTTTCTTTTTCTTTTGCATTTCTTAGGTATTTGATAATGTGGCCTACAATTATATGAAGCATCTGTAGATTTCCAATTGAAAAGATTGGTTGTGTATTGCAGTTGCTGTTGATGCTGATGGTGCTCCAGTTACAGTTTCTTGGAGCGGGGATTCAAGAAGAAATATTATAGTATGGATGGACCACAGAGCTCTGAAACAAGCTGAAAAGATCAATTCCTCCAACTCACCCGTATTACAGTATTGTGGTGGAGCTCTTTCCCCTGAGATGCAGCCACCAAAAGTAACTAGAAACAATCCGTTATGATCATTGGCTCACTTTTTCATCAAACAAATCCGAAATGTGCTGCATTGTTACCTGCAGTAGGCTATGTTTTGATTACCAATGATGCACAGTGACATTCTTGGTTTTATGGCTTTTAGATTTGTTAACAAGTGGGTTGTTTGTAATATGTGGCATAGTTTAAACGAGGATGGTGTCTGTGGTTTTTTGTGCTGTTCTATTTTGTCTAATACTGTCATACATGCAGCTTTTATGGGTGAAAGAAAACTTGCAAGAATCTTGGTCAATGGCATTTAGGTGGATGGACTTAAGTGATTGGTTGTCATACAGGCACGTTCAATTCTAGCCTAAAGTATTTTCCTAACTATATTGAATTTCTGAACTGAGGCTGACTTGTATGAAGTTTTTTTTTTCTTAAATTTCTTTAGGGCAACGGGAGATGATACTCGAAGTTTATGTTCAACAGTATGCAAATGGACATATCTTGGTCATGCACACATGCAGCAGATGAATGAGAAGGATTCAAGAGACATGGAAGCTTGTGGATGGGATGATGAATTTTGGGAAGAGATTGGCTTAGGTGATCTAGTAGATGGACATCATGCAAAGATTGGTATGCTCATTTCAAATCTCTGCATCATTTGTGTGGATATTGTTTTGTGAGATACACTGCATCTAATTTTACCTGTTTATTTTATTATTTATAAGCTCTCGTGGTTGTCTACTAAGCTTTGGTTGAGTTCTATTTTTGTTAATTATATTTCAGCAAATATCTAGTTCCTTAAATCTTGCTATTATTAATACCAATGTATGCCTGCGGTGGATGCCTTATTTTTACAATTCCTTCTAGCTTTGTCTGCGTAGATGATATCTATCATAGTATACTGGAAATATTTGTTTCTGTAGGACTGCAGCTCTAAATGCTTTTGACTCTTGTTTGCAGTTAGTTGATAAATTGACACAATCCATCCTACTTTAAACAGGACGGAGTGTAGCATTCCCTGGACATCCTTTGGGTTCTGGTCTAACTCCTACGGCTGCAAAGGCAAGAATTTTCATAATGAAGATTTCACATTGATTTGAAGTATTGACAAATTAGAGACTTCTTTTGGATACTATAAGATACTTCCCTTTTCTGTGGGCTTCAGGGGTTGTATTTGTTTCCCTGGATTTTTATCATGATGCCTGGGTCTTTGAACTTCCCTAAGCAGTGATTTGTATTTTCAGGAGCTGGGTCTTGTAGCAGGAATTCCTGTTGGGACTTCACTGATTGATGCTCATGCTGGTGGTGTGGGAATTATGGAAAGCATCCCTGAATCTGCGGCTGATATTCAAGGTTTTTTGATAGATGGAATAAACTTTTACATCTGTGATATGTACATGAAGCTGTGCACTTACTTTCAAAGAATATTCTGTTTATTTCAGAGAATGACGAGGAAGCTATATGCCATCGTATGGCATTAGTTTGCGGTACTTCTACATGTCATATGGCTGTATCACAGAGTAAGCTGTTTATTCCAGGGGTCTGGGGACCATTTTGGTCAGGTAAAATGTCAAACTACCTGAACGGAATTTCGCCTTTTGAAGATTAGTGCAAGGCCTATGACTTATCACATTATTGTTTTCCACTAATAATAATTTGTAAAAACTTGTTCAGCTAAACATTTATATATGGAAATATGTATATTGAAGTTTAAGGGGTCTTCAACAAGTATTCAGGATTCTTCATTCAATTGCATTTCAGATAGAATTAGCTTTCCATTTTTTCTTAAATTCTGGTTGCATTTTGTTTTTATGAACTTCATTTTGTTTCACTAACGTAGCGGTATAAGCTATTGACTTTTTGAACATATGTAAGTGGCATTTTTAATAGTTTTACTTTCTTTCAAGGTTAAATGTGGCACTAAACTTCACCCTTCATTTTATTTTTGTAGCGATGATACCAGAGTACTGGCTTACAGAAGGTGGGCAGAGTGCTACTGGTGCATTACTAGATCATATTATTGAAAACCATGTTGCTTCTCCTCGCCTTGCCAATCGAGCTGCTTCTCAAAGTGAGATATTAACTAGTCGACTTTGTTTGAAGCACATAGCTGTTAGGCAAGTATGATTAATGTTTCTTTATGTAATGTTCTGTCTTATTTGATCCTGTAGTCTATTTTACTATCATCAGATGTCTCCTTGTTTGAACTGTTGAACAATATATTGAAGAAGATGATGGATGATTTGAAGTCTCCATTTCTTGCTGCCTTGACAAAAGACATGCATATCCTTCCCGATTTCCATGGAAACAGGTAATTTCTCACTTTTGTTCATTTCCTGAATGAAGCGCCTAGATACCTCATTTGAGTTTGAGCTGTTAAAGTTTATTATGGCCCAGGTCTCCTGTTGCAGATCCAAAAGCAAATGGAATCATTTGTGGCTTGACACTTGATGCAAGTGAGAAACAGTTGGCTCTATTGTACTTGGCCACTGTACAGGGTATTGCATATGGAACACGCCACATTGTAGAGCATTGTAATGCTCATGGTCATAAAGTAAGAATCCATCCTTATCATTTGCACTTAGCTTCCTATATTTCTGGTGGTTAGCAAGTTTTTAGAAAGAGTATTTATCTTGGCCTAGGAAAGGATAGTCTGTCATCCGGTCACCATCCCTCAGTGCCTTAAAGCTTTTAGAAAATGTCGTAACAAATAACTCAGCTTAAAGATTCACATTTGTAGCACAAAGGGGTTCTAAACTTTGCACGGTGCATGGAATTGTCATATAGTATTTGTGTAAAGCTAGAAAGAGAAATATGAAAGTCTTTCCTGAATTATTCTGAGGACAAGTCATTTTCTAGCATTCAAGAGAGCAATTGAAATCCCATCCAACTTAAAAGGAAGAACGCATGCCTGAATGTTTCCCATATCATCTATTCCTTGTCTGTCTCAAGAGGTGTGAATATTAATTTAATTATGATGGTCAGTATTATTTGTTCGATCACCTGTTCAACTGCTTCTATCGAATAACCTCTAATTTATGCTATGTGTTCTTGGACTTGCTAATAGGAACCCTTTCTTAATTACTTTCCGTCTCCTTTCTGAATATCTGCTATTTATTGGAGGGTCATACATCAACATATTTGACAAATATTTGCGATAAAACTCGAGTACTAAGTCATGCCCTTGTTCTTTGTAGATTGACATGTTGCTTGCATGTGGTGGTCTATCAAAGAACCCCTTGTTTGTTCAAGAACATGCAGATATCACAGGTGATTCTCTTACCAGTCTTCTCTTTTGGCATCATTTTTCGTTTTCTCCTTTTTTTTGTAGATTTCTGTTTGTGGCTTTCTTTTATGGATTTTCCATTCTGTGTATGGGTTTGGATATCGCATGCAAGTTGTATTGACAAAGATTCATTTAAATATTGGCTTATGTCATGTACTTCAATCCAGTGGTTGGATTGGGAAGTAATAAATATATCTCACTGCAGTTGTATTCTCGGGCAAATTCATATCCAAGCTTTTCTTTTTTCTACTGAGCTATTCATTTGGCTATGGAATTCACCTCTTGCTAATGTTTAACACGATTTTTCCTAGGCTTACGTGGCATCGCGGTTTCAAGTTATACCAATTGGTCTGATTAGTCAAGCCAAAATGCTTTATTTTACGTCTGAAGTGTTTCAAGTCAGGATATTGCCCATCTGATAATTGATATTTTTTGTGACGGGTGGTAACCACGGTCATTTGAACAACTCTTTAGCTTTTACACGTTTTAATCCCGAGGATCACTTCATTATTGGTGCAGGTTGCCCTATAGTACTTCCTCGAGAAAGTGAGTGTGTTCTCTTGGGTGCTGCTATTCTTGGTGCTGTTGCTTCAAAAAAGTATAGTAGTCTCATGGACGCCATGAAGGCACTAAATGCGGCTGGTCAGGTATTCCTTACAGGCATTTTTTAGCTTCACCACCTTAATGTCCATTGTAGTATCATCGTTGTAGTTAGGCTTAGTGGATAGGAGATTTTGGATTCATGTTGCCCTAATTTAACGTAGCTCCTCTTCTTCCAATCGCTGTCCCTCCATGACCCAAAGAACCCCACCTCTTCACCCCCATCCTTCTTTCATAGTGGATTTTGAGATGGTATTTACCATTTTATAAGCACTATAATTTGGTGGCGTAAAGGTGATGTTCTTGCACTTCTTTTGCCAGGATAGGATAGTCCTTTTACTAATAGGAAAACTGGCATTTGATTTTATGTTTTATCTACTTAATCACATGCACGGACATTTGTAGGTAATTCATCCATCAACAAATGCAAGGGTCAAGAAGTATCATGATGCCAAGTATCGCATCTTCAGAGACCTTTACGAGACGCAGCTGTCTCAGCGTTCCATTATGGCTCAAGCTTTGGAGTAGGTGGTGGGGTGGTGATGATGTGGTTGCTTCATTACTTGGGGAAAAAAGCTCTTTTTAATATTGTTCTGTTTTTCATCTCAAAAGGTGAAGTGACCTGGCCTCTTGATTTTCGCAGTTCACCTGTTTAACGAAAGTCCATAATCCAAAAACATAAAAAGAATAAGTGGATTCCTTGATCACCTTGCACAGTTTCAACCTTTTTTTGCCTCGAGGTCTTATTCAACTTCGGTTAAATTGAGTAAGCCTGGTTACTTTTAGTTAGATGAAAATAAATTGTTGCTTTTTGAATGTATATTCAGTGAGTATATGTAATAATTTATAAATTAGATATTCCAAATAAATCATTATGCCCCTACGTGCATGCATTAGAGATATTAAATAAGAAGAGGACAATGAAGATGGAGACGAGAGGGGCAATAAGCATTGGAAGTTAGCGGTATTAGTACATAAGATGACATAAGGAGAATGAAAACGAAAGCGAGAGTAAGAGCCTTGCAGTCCTCTTCAAGTAACCATGTAAGCTCCTGATAGCCTCCTGCCCACTGCGGGCATATTGTTTCATTTAATAATAATAATATCACATACAGATCTCATTTTTTTCGCGATAAATTGAACGCTTAAGCGAAAAATCAAGCAAAGAATCGCCACCCTTGTTGGTTTACGAGAATATTCCACGCGCTATTCGAGCTCCTTTATTCTTTCTATCTGTCCTTTGACACGTTTCGTGGATCAAATTAACTTACCTTCAGCAAATAATGACACAACTGAATCTGAAGGGGAAACGAATGGCATTAGCGAGACCGCAATTTAGAATTTTCACGCGCAGGATAGGTACGTGGGAGAGAAGAGGAGGAATATCAAATATGCTATATATTATTGTTGATCTGAATAGAACGAGATAGATAGAGAGAGAGAGAGATAGAGAGTGAAAGAGTGAAGAAATAGGAAAGTGCCACGTGTGACTCTACCTGGCGGACACCCATCTCATCTCTTTGTTGCTATTCCCGTCGTCTCGCTCTCCCTCTCTAGTTTTCTCTGTTCATGGCGTTAATGCCTTCTCTGCTTCTCAGTCCGTTATAACCCAATTTCATCACATCATCAAATGGAATCAGCACCTACCATAATTTTTCGTTTTCTTCTTCTTCGTCTTGATCTTCACTAACCATTCTCTTCCTTCGACTTCTTGCTCCATTCCCTATTTTGTTGGACCAAAATCCCCTCTAAATCCAAAATTGAAATATATAAATAAATAAGAAGAAGAACAAGGCTCCGTCATTAGGGTTTCTCCCCATCCTTTTATAACGCTTACTGTTCAATCAGGTACTTCTGCTTGAATGAGATTTGGGTTTCAGTTTTTAACTTCCTTCTGTGTTTTGGGTCCGTGTTCTTCTCAATCCGGATTGTTCTTCTATTTCAAGATAGAATTTTTGAGCTGCTTATGATCCTAATTACGGCTCGCAGGATGACGTCGTGATTTTGTCTGTTTGAAATATATCTTGGCGGCGGTGTAATCGGAACGGGCACTAACTTTCATTGTTGGTGTTGGGGATTCAATGATATTAAAGAATCTAGGTTTTAATGGGAACTCAATTTTGTTGGTGGTGTGTCGCAACTAGTGAAGTATTTCTTTTTTTATCGGTGTGTGGCCTCAGGTTTTCACCTTAAGGTTTCATGATTCGCGCATACTCCATGTGTAATCAAGGAATTGATTGTTTGAACAAGAGCCAGAGCCCTGTTGACAGTGACCACTATTCTAACCAAGCAATTGGCTTGATGGATACCCCGACCTCTGTCACTCAATCAACCCCTGCCACCAATGATGAAACCGCACGTGTTAAATTCTTGTGCAGCTTCTCGGGAAGTATAATGCCTCGACCTCAGGATGGCAAGCTCCGTTATGTAGGTGGAGAGACGCGAATTATGAGTGTGCCGAGGGACATTAGTTATGAGGAATTGATGACAAAAATGAAGGAACTTTATGACGGTGTTGCCGTCTTGAAGTACCAACAGCCTGATGAGGATCTTGATGCTCTTGTGTCAGTTGTTAATGACGATGATGTGACTAACATGATGGAGGAGTATGATAAGTTGGGTTCTGGGGATGGTTTCACTAGGCTCAGGATTTTTCTTTTTCCTCATCCTGACCAAGACGTTTCCGTGCATTTTGTTGATGGGGATGATAGGGACCCTGAAAGGAGGTATGTGGATGCGCTGAATAATTTGAATGATGGGCCCGAGTATAGAAGACAGCAACCTGATTCCCCTTTGGTCGGTCCAGCTGATGATATCCATTTGCAGGAACAGTTTTTCAGTCCACTTAGTCTTGATGGTGGTCTTCATAACCAGAGGAGTGCTGATGTGTCAATACCACAATACAACCTATGTCATGTTGCGATTCCTCAAAGTCAGAGGTACAATGAACCTGATGGTACATGGAGTCCTGCATTTTACTCTCCTAGGCATCATGGACATATTGATCCTAGAACTATGTCAGAGTTTCCAAGTTCACCTCCGGCCCGTTACCGTGTGCAATTTGGGGAGTTACCTGATAGAGTGCCTGAAGAATATACTCGATCACAACTAAATCCTCATCCTGCCTATGATCATCAACAACCATTTGCTGATAATTTAGTATGGATGCCTGCTGGTTCTGTATCGGGTGATAGGGCGGGTTTTCCTGGTAACTTGTTGCATGTTCCTGGTGTTTTTGACAGCAACAGTGTATGCGAGCATTGTCGGGTGGCTTTCCCAAGAAATCAAATTCATCTGGAACAACCAAATATGGGAAGTGGGATTCCGCAGGTTCCTAATCCATGTGCTGAGTGCCCACCAAATAGAGAGCCTTTTTTGTTAAATGTTGATCCAAAGGTGCAACATACAATGTACATGAAAGATCAGAATGATCCAAGATCCATATACAGTGAAACTCACAACCATGACAGAGGATGGGTTTTGCAACATCAGCCGAATCCTCAAGCTGATGAAGCAAGAACACATGTTTCTGGAGCTGGAAGATTCAATGATCATTACATTGTAGATGGACCTGGACTAAGTTACACTCTTGGGCATACTAGTTTTATTGATGGCCATCATTTATCCTCTAATTATACCAATCAGCGAGCTAGTCCTGAAGTGGGAAATGAAGTGTTTCATGAGAAATCTGTGCCTGTCCCACATCACCTGCACATTCCTCCTCCTGAAGAACGAACAGTTCGGTATGGAAATTTGCCATACACCTATGGTACAGAGAGTGTTCACCACATATCACATGGCCATACACACGCACAGGCCTTGTGGAGAAATGGTCAAAATCCAATTTCTGGTGTTCCATTTGAAACATCCGTCGCAACTCCACAAGTGAATGGTATGTGTAATCCAGCATTTGTCAGAAGCATAGTCGATGGTGTCCAAAGGATTGGCAGTGGCATGGATAGTAACCAGCCTTGGGTGGAATCTTCACAGAAAATGGTGGCTGTTGATGGGAAAAGTGTTCCGGAGTCTTCTTATGCCCACGCTGCTCTGAACTTTAACCCCAATATTTATGGTCCGGAAAACAGGCAATTATTTCTTCCAGGAGCCATCTCACCAACAGTTCCATGTGAAATTCGTAATTCTGCCACTTCATGTATGTCTACTGGCAATCCAGAATCAGATATTACAAATACCAGTGTAGTGGCAATAACAGAGGAGAAAAGCATCCTTGGGATAGAAACTGAAGAAAGCCTCATAGGAAAGGTTGAAAAGCTGAGTCAACAACAAATGCCTAGTTTGTCACAAAGCATTGTTGTTGAGAGCAACGGCGAGATAATATCTCTTGAATCTATCAATTCGAATCACTTAAAGCATGTAGAAGAAAGAGTTGGCGTGTTAAAAGCGGGTGAAAAAGACTTGTCTAGTGCTCCCAAATTTTCAAATCTATCTGGTCAGTTGAGTTTTCTGCCAGAGCTAATTGCTTCTGTAAAGAAAGCGGCATTGGAGGAGGCTGAGGAGATAAAAGCCAGAGTTGAAGAAGTAGCTGACCCTTTAGCTCATAATTCAGAATCCAAAGAAGCTAATATTAAGGAGTCTGAACAAGTGGTAAGAGTCAAATGAATTTCTTTAGCCGAAAGCAAATATTTCTGTATCTTATCTTCTCTTCTTAATGTGCAACATAAAACACAGACTACCCATGAAGAGCCAGAGCTGGATTTGGATGCAGACAATGTGGACATTAACAAAATAGAACCCACAAAGGCTGAGGCAGAAGCCATTGCAAGGGGATTGCAGGTTTTCTGTTATCCCACTCGTCAATTTTCTGTTGTAATTGTCGTCTTTTTTATTTTCTATTGTTTCTTTTATGTCATTTGATTTTAACAGTTGTTTTTTCCTTCAGACAATAAAAAATGATGATCTGGAGGAGGTTCGTGAACTAGGTTCTGGAACATATGGAGCTGTTTATCATGGGAAATGGAAAGGCTCGGATGTAGCTATAAAGCGAATAAAAGCCAGCTGTTTTGCTGGGAGACCATCTGAAAGAGAGCGTTTGGTAGGTGTCTATGCCCTTCTAGGAGTACTTTTTTTTCTTGACCTTTACTGTCTTGATCTTTTTGTGAAAGAATGAATCTCTACTTCAGTTTGTGTACTTCAATTCTAATATTAGCAGCTTTTTCTTCTCACATAATGGTAAAATGAGGTACTCAAAGATGCAAGAATATAAACTGTCCACCAAATTTGGACTCAACATTATTAACCGTGTACAGTTTTATTTCTTTTAAAAGGAAAGGAAAATCAAAAATTTAGTTTTAAAAACTTTGTATTTGATTTATCTTCTTTTGAAAATTTTCAGAACTAGTTACTTGCATTCATTTTTCATTTGTTATTTTGATAGTCTTATTTTTGAAAATTGAGAAGGGAATGAACTGGTGGTTATTTCCTTCGGTTTGTTCTGTCAGTGTTTTCTTGTTGAGAAAGTTTATACTACCATTGTACTAAAGTTTAATATCTGATCTATGTTCCTATGCTTAAAAACAATTTTAACATACTCTTGATTTTTTTTCCTTTTTCAACTAGTAATTACTCATCCGCATCTTATTTTCATAAGGTCGATATCATTCTGGATCAATGCTTCTGCATGGTATGTGCACGTAGGTTATGATTTGGAGAAAGTTGAAATTGTTTATTTTTAGACTTCATCTGATCTTCACCGTGACAAAACCCAGAGCAGCAATCCTGAAATGAGTTATTCATTCAAACAAAAATATATTAGAATATTCCCATGTAAAGAGGGGTTAGATTATACCGTTTTAATTTCTATGTTTTTCTCATTTTTGTAGATTGCAGATTTTTGGAAAGAGGCCTTATTGTTGAGTTCATTGCATCATCCGAATGTTGTTTCTTTCTATGGTATAGTGCGTGATGGCCCTGATGGAACCTTAGCAACTGTAACCGAATTCATGATTAATGGATCTTTGAAACAGTTCTTGCAGAAGAAGGATAGGTAATCATCTCCATGACCATGTTGTAAGGTGACATCCCAGGGGTGTTATTATAGCTGTCATATGTTATTGGGCTTCTTACTGCTATTCAGACGTAACTTTTCTCCAGAAGTAATTTTTGTGGACTAGAATTATGAAAGCCTTCTAACAGTCTTGGAGTGAAATTGACTTCATAATATGGTTGAACAGAACCATTGACCGTCGCAAAAGACTCATCATAGCCATGGATGCCGCCTTTGGGATGGAGTATCTACATGGAAAGAACATTGTTCATTTTGACTTGAAATGTGAAAACCTGCTAGTAAATATGAGAGATCCTCAACGGCCCATTTGCAAGGTATGCCGACGTGGAAATATTTGTTGGGTTCACACTGAACTTGAGTTGAAGCATTTGAGCTTTGCTCTGTTGCTAATAATATGCTTCATTTCCGACATGTTATTAAATTGAAACTCAATTCTTTGCATTTTGTTGTGCTTATTACTGGAAATTTATGAGCCTTTTGATGCTTATATGGTGGTCTCCAAAACTTATATGATGTGAACAAATGAAATAAAACATATGTTCTCATTTGCAAACATTTGAATGCATGGAGTAACCTGCTAACCAGGAATGCATTGTTTATTAGATTGGTGATCTGGGTTTATCGAAGGTGAAGCAACATACATTGGTATCAGGTGGTGTTCGTGGGACTTTACCCTGGATGGCACCTGAGCTTCTTAGTGGAAAAAACCACATGGTATCAGAGAAGGTAATTTTTCTTTTATTAGAATATCAACCTTAGGAATATTGTTGATATCAAATTAGGATTGTTATTGCACATTTCTGACAACATTTTTGTGTGAAATGTCTTCTCTTTAATAGATTGATGTTTACTCCTTTGGAATTGTTATGTGGGAATTGCTGACGGGTGAAGAACCTTATGCTGATATGCACTGTGCATCAATAATTGGTAAGCTCCAAGAGGATGGTAGACTGTATGAATAACAGCGTTTTAGATTCTCCCTTGATCAGATAGACTAGCAACAAATAAGAGGAGTCTTATATTGGAGACTAACTACTTCTTAAATAGGTGTTTACACGTGCCTTATTCTTGTATCAAGTTTAGGATGTATATTACCTTTTTTCATTTATCCTATCAATTTCTGCTGTCTTTTTGACCTCACTAAAATGAAACCTTGGTGGAATACTTCTACCGCTCTACATTATAGCTTAAAGACACCCTTGAACATCGAGAGATTGGCTGCTTACAGCCAGTTTAATTGATTTGCATAACCTTGTGGCAGTTTTCAATGACTGGCATGGCTGTGGTTATTGGAAACTTTGTTCCGTAAATCTTTTGACCTTGTGAAACATAATCATTTCTTTGGCAAAGATGTAAACATGTAAAGCAACCATAATCCTTTACCTACTTGTTACACCATGCTGATGTACACTAGATTACAACTGTACGTTAGCCACTATGATATAATGTATTTCTTCTCTTAAAACTTTGCAGGTGGAATTGTAAACAACTCGTTACGTCCACAAATTCCAACATGGTGTGATCCTGAATGGAAATCTTTGATGGAAAGTTGTTGGGCCTCTGATCCGGCTGAGAGACCGTCATTCTCAGAGATATCCCGGAGACTCAGGAACATGGCAGCTGCAATCAATGTCAAATAATTTTTGCATCGCTGCTATCATGTTCATTTCTAGACTGTCTTCTTTCGACAGAAACATTTGATGAAGCAAAACCCTGCGGGTGTCAGTCAAAATGTTATCTGCTGGTTTTAAAATATATCTAGGCTAATAGTATTGATACACCTTGATTCATCTACTATGAATCTTTTAGGGTAGCTGCAAGATGGGATTCTTCATTTAAGATTGAGGCTACAACATGCATTGAGGGCTATGGATGCACAATCAGAATGTGAGTTTGTCGAAACTATCTAATTTACATTCCATTGCTTATTATGGAAACGCTCCTCTCAGCAGCTTGGTCATTTCCTTATGCAGGTATTCCTTATGTTGAGCGCAGTCATAATTGCTGTATGATCTTTGTGTGCTTTGACAAAGTACCAAGATTTGGGGAATATCTGTATATACGACACTGGTAATTAGCTATATTACTTCGGAGAAAATATAATGTGTAACGCCTATTTTGAGTCGAAACTTGGGATGGGGACAGATATATCCCTTATGTTTTTTGCTGATATCTTTTGTCTTCTTTTTTTTTCACACCTGTAGACTTCTCTATATTTCTTATAAATATTTAAACAATACATGGTTATTATATATAATCCATTTACATTTACTATGGTTTGCGTTGAAACGTTATTTTCCTGCAACATCTAAATGACTTTGTTGTGGTTCATGTTGTCGAGCAGTTAAGTTACTTTTTGCAGGAGAAGTGGTTTCATGTCACAGGGAGATTTAAAAGTGTTATGTAAGCTCAAGTGCTCTACTTAAAGTTGGAGCAGGATATGGGAAGTTTTGACTCCTGGCCATGGTACATATACAGGATTTGATGGTACTTAAATGGAGCTCGGTTCAGAATTTCCATGAACCCCATAAGAATGGCTCTTAAGTATTGAGTGCCAATATGATACAGAAAAGAAAAACAACTAAATCTTCCTAGTAATTCTGATAAAACAGAAGAAACTCCTGGCTAGATGGGATACAGATGACAGTGGGACCAACTCCACTTGCTCAACTTTGTGATTAGATGATACACGAGTACATTTCAGAGCTTTGTGTGACCTTAATTTAATTTACATCTCTACTGCATATGGAACTGGGTCCTTTTGATGTCAGTTATGAGCTCATAGCAGTCTGCTGATGATTAAACAAGGCAGTCGAGTAGTATAATCAAGGCATTTATATAACCAACTCTCTATTTGTTAAAGCCAAATACGCGGAGTCAAATTCTATGACATAATCGTTCCTCACTTGAATTCCTGAATTAGGTCCTGTTCTTAGTCTGGTACTATCTCTCGAGTCAAGATGTACCTAACACACGGCTATCGGTTAGACTTCTTTGTATAAGGTCATCATTTGGCAGGTTCACTTTGAAGAAGCCATAGCATATGCCCATGTTAAATGAGTTGTACAAGTACATGTAATCTGCTAGATATCCTGAAATTTAAATCGGTAGCAGAAGCCATAGTGATTGATTCAGGAAGCTGAGAGTGACTTAGCAATGGGGAAATGATCCATCTCCTAGTGGGAAAAATGGTATTTTGCATAATTGCAATATGAAAGGAATGAGTGATTAATATGCACTTCCCTCTTGGTGACTTGAGAACAGAAACGGAATATATCATTTTGACAAGATAGTTGAAGCTTTTTGTTTCACATTATGCTCTACACTGGGACCATTTTGCCAATAATATAGCAACATGTTCTCGTATGGTTGGTTCGTTATAATACTACCAAGTGATAAGAGCCAAGTCAATTTCTTAGATTCTAAGCGCGATGATGGGTTTGTTACCATTAAACAAGAGTTGACAATTGTTGGTAACTTGTGGGAAGAGCATTTTGAGCTCAGCAACTCCGTCTGTTTATAACGACTTCAATGTTAGTACAATAAAGTGCATGGAGTTGCTGATTAATATATTGTTAAGGTTTATAATCAAGTCATTAGTTTCTTATTCTAAGACATAAATTCTAATGAGGTACGTTGGTTCCATTAATCGGATTCTTGTCAACGTCTGTGACGTTATATGTCTTATCTTTGTTCTCTTTCGCTGTAGCTTCCTCCTCTTGGAATTGTAGTCTTAGTCCAAAACATGTACAGTTTACTTTTTACTTCAATTATATTATTCTACAGTTTACTTTTTACTTCAATTATATCATTCATACATACAGAAAAGTACAAATTATACCGTATAAATTAGTTCCTCATCCCCTGCTTAGATTGGAATTTCAGTGATTCACACTATTAGAAAGCTCGAACACGGGTTTATTGGAACCGAGAAAGTTATAATCTCTTGAAACAACACCTAAGAGCTTGAAATGTGAAGTTTTTATAGGTGATTAGCATTATCTTTCGTTATGAGATTCAAGGATAAAAACCAACATATATTTAGGAAAAAAACAATTTTAGGAGTATATCATGTAATAAGCTGAGCAGACAGTTCTGACAAGAGCCAATGTATAGTTGAGTGATATTGATTGGATTGGACCGTGGGGGTTATATATATAATTGTTCTTGTTCAATTATGGTTTTTGACCGGCAAGATGATTCGGAAAATCTGAGGTTATGCACCAATTACCGTCAAGTAGAGAGAAAACTCTAAAATACGAACTTTGATGTTCAAGCAATCCATTATAAGTTCATATAATTAATGTTCCCGAGAATAAAACACATGGTTCTATGCAAGCATTTAATATGCGAAGTGAAAATCCAGAAATTGAGAGTAATGTCCAACTGCGTATTTTATAATTGCTAAGAGATTGAAGAACGTGAAGAGTTATGAGAACAAAACTCCCCAGGTTGTAATTTGTAACTAAGGATTAATAGTAAGTAATCATGTCCTCTTGGTAGCTTATTTTGAGGGGTTTATTCTGAATGTGAATGGACTTTTTCATTGGGACGATTAAGGTGTTTTCGATTAAATTTTGAACATGCATGGTTGGTTAATAGTGAAAACTCTCAGCTTACCTAGAACTTTGACTACCCTCTTGAACTTATTCTAAATGATATTAGAAATCTACATCAAACAAGATTAACAAATCAACAATAATTCTAGGTTATCATTGTACTGATCCAAGCTTAGCTCTTAACGGGGCCACCCTTACCAGTTCTCACTAAAACTAGTCTGAAGGTCGTCGGTCTTATTGATGATGAAACGCACTGTATGAGTTAAGAGATTCGAAGGTGAGACAAAGACAAGCAGTAGCATGTCTTCTTTCTCCCAAAGATATGAGCCCATTAGACGATTAAGATATTAGTAAATATGGGAGTGAGTGCTTTTTGAATTTGATAGCTTTCTTCTTGTAATTTCTCCATGGACTGCTGGTTCCTGACCTTCTTTTTCTCGTCTACCATTAAAAAATTCCTTCACAAATTATTAAAGTAGGAAACCGAGGTCAATGAGTGATACTTTCTTCGAAAGTTCATTATATAATATAAACCCTAGCCAACTTGTAACATCTAGGGTTTAATATCATAATATATCACCAGCTTTAAGATAATGAGAAACTAGTGGTGTTGTGATCCCCGAATATCATCTCAAGATCAACCTAAACTGGATATTATCTTCTTCTCATTTCTTTATTCTCATTATTTCCAATCAATTAAAGTTCTTTAAAATCGATTGGCTGATATGCTTAGCTTATTATTGATAAGATATTGATTGGCAAAATAAGCTTACGGTATATTATTGATAATACACATTATATACATATATTAATGTACGGTAAATCTAAAGGATAAAGAAAAATCAGAATATCAGTTACAATAAATAACATATATACATACAAGAGATTTGAAACTGGCAGAGAGATATCCTTATCATCCTCTCTCAAGTTGAGGAGGAGACCGAACTCTCAACTTGTCCTAAAAGTGCTAAAATTTGTTCTTCATTAAGGGCTTAATGAACAGATCAACTATCTAGTCATTAGTGAAAAGATAGTGAACAACAAGAACTTTGGAGAGCACTTTAACAGGAACATAGTGAAAGTCGATTTTCAAATGTTTGGAGCGAGAGTGAAAATTAGAGTTGAGGTGAGATAGGTAGCATTGAGATTGTCACACCAAAGATGAGGAACAGAAGTTTGGTGGAAGCCGATTTCACCTAACAATGAACAAAGCTAGTGAAGTTCATTAATAGTAGTAGTGATGGCCCTATATTCAGCTTTTGTGGAAGAAGGAAAGACAGTGCATTGTTTGCGAGAACCCCAACAAATGAGATTAGAACTGACAAAAATGGAATAGCTAGTAACAGACTTCCGATCATCAGGATCACTGGCCCAATCAGAGTCACAATAGTGAAAGATTAAGGTGGAAGAAGACTTAGCAATAAACAAACCTTTATCACACGTAGCACGAAGGTAGCGAAGTATTCGCTTTACCGTAGCCCAATGGGTGGATTTTGGAGAATGCATAAATTGAGATACCTTATTGACTGCAAAACATAAATCTGGTCGAGAAAACTGGAGATACTGAAGACTCCCCACAATGCTGCGATATAATGTTGGATCTTTAAAGGCGTCATCACCAGTGCCAGTCAATTTTAGCGAGGTACAAGCTAGAGTGGAGACTCCATTAGCATCAAGCATATTGGCTCTGTTAAAAGGATCATGAATATATTTGGTCTGACACAACAATAAACTATCATCAAGCCATTATGCCTCAAAACCTAGAAAATAATGAAGTTGGCCCAAGTCCTTCAAAACAAAGGACGTCTTCAACGAAGTGATAACATTATGAACCAGGAAAGAATGATTCCCCATAATGAAAATATCATCAACATAGATTAAGCAATAAATCATATGACCGCCTTTACAGTAGAAATAAAGCAAAAAATCAGTTTTGGAGCCAAGAAATCCCAAGGACAATAACGCATATGTGAGGCACTTACACCATTGTCTGGGGGCTTATTTCAGGACATAAAGAGACTTGTGCAATTGACAAACATAAGTTGGGAAGGCGGAACTGATGAAGCTAGGAGGTTGCTCTATGTAAACAGCTTCATCTAAAGATCCATGTAGAAATGCATTGGAAACATCAAGTTGGCAAACATCCCAACCAAATGAAACAGCAAGAGAAAGACACAAGTGAACAGTAGAAAGCTTGACAATCGGGCTGAAGGTATTGTGAAAATCAATGATAGGGCGTTGATGAAACCGTTTGGTAACAAGACAAGCCTTATAACGTGAAATCGTGCAGTCAGGACTGCGTTTGATGCGATAGACCCATTTACAGCCAATAACATTTTATGAGGGATTGTATGGAACAAAGGACTAGGTGTTGTTGTGAAGTAAAGCATCATATTCTTCTTTCATGGCAAGTCGCCAGTCGGGAACTTTATTGACAGCCCGAAAGGATGTAGGTTCAGAATTATCATCAACAGTAGCATGGAAGGTCTTAGGCTTCAAGGAGTTTGTTTGAAGACGAGTCAGCATAGGATGGGCCTTGATTCGGACAGTATGCGGAGAAGGAGGTATAGTGGGAGTGGGATATTTGGTGAGGTCAACAATTAGTGATAAGCCATCGGTATTGGATGGTGTAGAGGAGGTAAGCTATTGAGGTGAGGTTGAGGAAGGCGATGGATATGGTGACATATGAGAGGGCTATGTTAGCGAGAGAACAGGTGGAGGAGAAGAATTCGATGGTGGGTGCAGTTGAGATCAGTTTGGGGTAGTAGATGCCTTCGAGAGAACAGATTGAGGAGGAGAACTTGGTGGTAGATGCAAGGGAGGTTGGTGTTGTGAAGCAGATGTCGAAGTAGCACATGATGTTGATAGACAAGATGCAAGAGGTGAGGTGCCATGGTGTTGGGACAGTAAGAAGATACTAGCTGGAGAGGAATTGAAGCTATTAGAGCTAGTCATCATCTCATGCTTTTGAAATGGAAAAACCTGCTCATCAAACAAAACATGACGTGAGACAATAATGATATTTGTAGCTAGATTTAAGCAATAATAAACCTTCTGAATTTTAATTGTAACCCAGAAAAACACAAGAAGCAGATTTTGGTGATAGTTTATCATGAGCATGAGGTTTAAGCCAGGGATAGCATAGACAACCAAAAATTTTAAGTTCATGATAATTAGGTAAGCACTGAAATAAAACTTGATACGGGGATTTTTTTGAGAGAAGAGAAATAGGTAACCTATTAATTAGATAAACTGTGGTGTCAAAAGCATGTTGCCAGAATTATTTGGGAAGTGAAGCGTGAGTGAGCAAGGTAAGACCAGTCTCAACATATGGCGATGCTTACGTTCGGCACAACCATTTTGCTCAGGAGTTTTGGGATATGAGCTACATTGAGAAATTCCATGTTAAAGAAGGTGTGTGGTGAGACTCTGAAATTCACCTCCCCAATCTACCTGAAACACTTTGATTTTGCGATTAAAGAAACGTATGATTTTGATTAAGCAATAATAACCCTAATGAATTTTAATTGTGACCCAGAAAAACAAAATAAGCAGATTTTGGTGATAGTTTATCACGAGCATGAGGTTTAAGCCAAGGATAGCATGGACAACCAAAAATTTTAAGTTCATGATAATTAGGTAAGCACTGAAATAAAACTTGATACAGGGATTTATTTGAGAAAAGAGAAGTAGGTAACCTATTAATTAGATAAACTACGGTGTCAAAAGCATGTTGTCAGAATTGTTTAGGAGCCGAAGCGTGTGAGTGAGCAAGGTAAGACCAGTCTCAACATATGGCGATGCTTGCGTTCGGCACAACCATTTTGCTCAGAAGTTTTGGGATATGAGCTGCATTAAGAAATTCCAAGTTAAAGAAGGTGTGTGGTGAGACTCTGAAATTCACCTCCCCAGTCTACCTAAAATACTTTGATTTTGCAATTAAAGAAACATTCAACAAGGTGTTGGAATTTGATAAATATATTTAGCAGTTCAGACTTGTGTTTGACGAAGTAAATCTAAGAATATTTGTTGAAGTGATCAAAGAAGAGCACGTAATATTTGTTATTATCAAAGGATGCAACAGGAGAAGGTCCCCTTAAATCTGAACAAATAAGATCTAATGGTCCATTAACACGAGAACTAGACAAAGGGAAACGCAATTTATGAATTTTGCTAAGACTACAAGCATGACACAATCGATGGAAGTCACTACTACTAAATTTTGTGGAACTGGAAACTAAAGCCTAATGAACAATGCGAAGAGCAGTATGGCCTAAACGAGCATGCCACGTAGAAAGAGAAGCCGAGTGAGCTTGAGGGGAAATAGGACCAACAGTCGAAGGTGCAAGGGAGATGGAGTATAAGCCACCGTCAGTTCGACCTGAATGGAGCAATGCTTTCATGGGGATATCCTTGATTTCAAAGTTATTTGGAAAAAATTCAAGAGAAAAATTATTAGATTTAGCAAAGTTGGAAACAAATAGAAGATTAGCAGAAATATGAAGAACACATAAAATTTTATCCAGCTGAAAGAAACAAGAATGGTCGGAAGAAAAATTGGAGGAGCCAATATGAGATATTGGTAAGGTTTTACCATTGATGATCTTAACTTCATTATAATCATGATGAAGAGCAAGATTTTCCATATCAGCAATGAGATGATGAGTAGCTCGAGAATCCAATAGTCATTGTTGGGGACTAGACTATTGTGAAGGGGCTAGGTGGGCAGTAAGTGTGGGCAATAGAGGGGGAGCATCTGTCTGCTGACGAAGAGAAGGACATTTGGCGAGAGTAGTGACTTGTCTCATCGCAATTGTAGCAGGTGAGGACACGACCAGTAGAAGACAAGCAGAAAGAGAAGTCGAGTGAGCTTGAGGAGAAATATGACCAACGGTCGAAGGTGCAAGGGAGATGGAGTATAACCCACCGTCAGTCCGACCTAAATGGAGCAATGCTTTTGTGGGGTATCCTTGATTTCAAAGTGATTTGGAAAAAATTTAAGAGAAACATTGTTAGATTTAGCAAAGTTGGAAACAGATACAAGATTAGCAAAAATATAGGGAACACATAAAATGTTATCCAGTCGAAAGAAACAAGAATGGTCGGAAGAAAAATTGGAGGAGCCAATATGAGATATTGGTAAGGTTTTACCATTGTTGATCTTAACTTCTGCAGGGCCATTATAATCATGATGAAGAGCAAGATTGTCCATATCAGTAATGAGAATGTTCCTGTGTTGTTAGTCCAATAGTCATTGTTGGGGACAAGACTATTGTGAAGAGGTTAGGTGGGCAGCAGGTGTGGGCAATAGAGGGGGAACATCTGTCCGATGGCGAGGAGAAGGACATTAGCGAGAGTAGTGACCTGTCCCATCGCAATTATAGCAGGTGAGGACACGATCAGTGGAAGACAAGTAGATAGGGGGTCCTTGGGAGCGATGCAAGCGAGGAAAAGACTGATGTTGCTGCTGGCAAGCCCACTCTCAGCCATGACTACCTCTCCCACGCATAAAGGGATTTCGATTGGATGAAGAAGACGTGGTCTAAATCGCATGAGCAATAGGTAGCACAAATTCATTGATGCTAAAGGAAGAGTAATAGGCAAGATTGAGTTCTTCACTTAACAGCAAACCATACAAGTCATCAGCAGACAAAGAATCTAGGCAATTCTTAAAGGACCTGACAAAGGGTCAGTAAGAGGAGTCTAAACTGTTAGTGATTACTTATACTAAGTCATCATTAGGAACCAGATGTTTGAGAGCGGCCAGTTGATCAAAGATGCATTTGGCCCTTTGAAAGTAGTCTATGACCGATTCATTCTTCTTCTCCAAATGGTTGAAGTGGTTCTTTAGTGTTCGAACTTGAGCCTTAGAACCAGAGGCATAGGTAGATTGAAGCTTTTTCCAGGCCTCACGAGCAGTGGAGGAGCCAACAATTTGAGATACAAAGGACTCAGTCATGGAGCCAGTAATCCAGTTGAGAACAAGTTGATCTTGACGAAACCACCGCTACCAAACTGGATTGAGTTGTTCGTTGAGAAACTGAGGGGGAGGCTGCACGGAGCCATTAATATGATGAGTTAGATCATAACTTTGTAGGAGAGGTAGCAATTGTGTTTGCCACAACAGATAATTGATGGAGTTTAATTTAATAGGTAGTTGATGGGCAATGCTGGGTGGGTTTGACACAGAGGAGACTGTAGAGGCAGGTTGAATAGTGCCAGAATTGGTGGCCATGGGGGACAGGAGAAAGAACGCAGCGAGAACGCAACAGAGGAGCAAAAAAAAGAAACAAGAAGGAAATAGACATGTCAATGGGCCGGGCCAGGGCACAGCACTCTCCTATGGTAGCCAGCGGGGCCAGGATGGGTCCGGCCTGACCCGCCCATTTATTTTTTATAAAAAATTCAAAACAACGTCGTTTCGAAAAAATAAATAGGCCACGAACCTAATCGGGCTCGCTCGTAGCCCGCGGTCGACCCGTGATTTGCCTGTGACCCAGCCTGGACAGATCATGGTTAGCCTGTGACCTAGTGGCCGAAATTACCATCCTTAGAAGGAAGCTATTAAGCCAGTGTTGGCTTTGATACCATGATAAGATATTGATTGGTAAAATAAGCTTACAGTATATTATTGATAGTACACATTTATATACATGTATTAAGGTATGGTAAATCTAGAGGATAGAAGAAAATCAGAAGATCAGTTACAATAAATAACAGATATATAAGAGATTTGAAACTAGCGGAGAGATATTTGAAGAGATATTCTTATCAATTATTGGGTCTCAAAACCATAACTTTCACATTGTTCTTGTATCCAAATGACAATACCATTAAGTAATTCATAGAGTTAAGATGGCATTAGAACACATACATGCATGTTATGATGGTAAAAGACTTCTAGTATTAGACAAGCTTAGCTAAAGTACGTTAAAAATAGCAACAATATTATATAACTATTAGAGCTTACAAATACAAGCCACAATTTTTATGTTTACGTTTTTCAATTCGTTAAATGCTATACATCCGAACAGCAAGAAGAATAAACAAAATCCATTGGAATATAAGTACCCTCCAAGATTTTATACTCTAGTGAATGTAAGGGTATAAAAATAGAGATATTAATACAAATGTTATCAAATCAAATTCATACTTACTCTGTTACAAGCCCAACAGAAAGGGATATTATACCAATTTGTAACAATAATTAAAAAATTCATTCGGTTTTATCGGTTCAATTGTAAAAAATTTAAACCGTTTAATTTTTCAATTTAATTGAATTTATTTTAATAACTCTTATTATTAAAAACTTATCAATTTATTAATTAATTAGTTAATTTTTATTTAACTATTTCTTTTTTTGAATTAAACTTTAAATTATTTGATATATAAGGATAATCTCTTTTAGTTATATTTTAAATTCTTTAATTTTATTCAACTTTTAACTGATTTTATGATAGTTTATTACCAATTAAACCCTTTAAACTTTAAACCTCTTATCTTACCGGTTTAACTTTTAGTCTGATTTTTACAACATTATTTTGCAACAAGTAATCTACGATACTTAAAATTCTACTAGATTTTCTACTTACAATTTAGGTGGACTAATTTTTTCACTGTCTTAATTTGATCCATCTTAATTTTTCAGGCACTCCTACGTTAGTTGATTAATTAATGAAAAAATGACAATTGAGAGTTATATTATAATTGCATACCATTTTGGCAAATGCAAACTAATTAGCGGACGTAACTATCAAAAATACGAGTATAATTGTTACAAATTGCCATATAGATTTTCAATTTAAGACTATGATCACAACCATTAATTATCATTTGTCTTACAATAAACATGTCTACGTTTGTATGTGTCTGCATAAGTTTTGCAGTAATCTATATGTGTTTTTTTTTTTGGTTGGTGTAAAGTGAACGGCAGAAACTCTTATTCATATGAGGTTCAAGATGAAGCTAATTAAAGCAATCTGCAATAACCCATGACCAGTTAACTAGTTCACTACTTTATGTGATCCCTTCATGTAATTACAGTTTAATTAAGTTGGCTCTACCTTACTGGTAAACCAGTAAAGTTTTGCAAAGGTGATGTGAATTTTAAGACTCGGACAAAAGAGAACAGCATGGAAGTTTTTCTCTCTAATTCAGGTTGTCCACTAGGAAAAAAGATATTATCCACGGAGCTTGGTTTACATTTACCACAACTTTTAGTTAATTATTTGTTCTAACAACATGCTCTTACAATACCATTTCATTGCAGCTCTCAAGGAATAGGCTGTCATTCCAAGAAACTTCTAGTTAAGCTTATCTATAGTTAAATACAATTAAGGTTTGTTATTATAAGATGGAACAAAGTTCCAGTCAATCACGTTATTGACACATTATATAGTCTAACAAGCTGAGGGATATTGGAAACAAGCTAGAAGATGGAGGTTTCTTAGAATACTTACATGTAGAATTGCATTCAAAAAATAAACTAATCGACAGGCAAAAAGTAGCACAATATAAAATGCTAATGAAGAAGAAAATCAGTGTTAAACTTTGTCCGGATGCATGTAGGGTTAAATATGGATGACCGAACTAATCCAAAAGGAAGAGAGAGTAGCAGGAATAAAGGAAACCCTAGAGAAGAGAAATGGGTTGAATTTTGGAAGAGAAGGAGAAGGTGAGGTGTAAGACTTTTTGTCCTCATAAGCATCACATTACCCACTCTTCTTACCTATAAATCTTGGTCATCCATCCCCAAGTTTTTCCCAACATCGACCTCTTCTGACACACAGTTCCTTGCTTGAAGGAAGTGACCAATCACCAAACAAGAAACAACATAGAGATGGGTCGAGCCCCTTGTTGTGACAAAGAAAACGTCAAGAAAGGTCCATGGTCACCTGAAGAAGACGCCAAGCTCAAGGCTTACATTGAAGAACATGGGACTGGAGGCAACTGGATTGCACTCCCTCAAAAAATTGGTATATAGACGATAAACTTGTCTTCTCCATTTAACAAGAATAATAGTCTGGTTTTGGTCTCCTTAATCATATATAGATTATATTAAGGAGGGCGATAAATTTGTTTTATGTCTTGATGATTCAATCGGTTCTCTTCAGGGCTTAAGAGATGTGGAAAAAGTTGCAGACTGAGGTGGTTGAATTACTTGAGGCCTAATATCAAGCATGGTGGATTCTCTGAAGAAGAAGACAATATCATATGTAGCCTGTATATAAGTATTGGCAGCAGGTTTCTCCTCTCAGCTTTTTCCACAGACTTTACAACCTTAACTGTTTGTCCTTTTACTGTTTGTCCATGATGCTTGTGATTAGAACATTGAATCTTAGTTCAAAATTCTTTAAGTTGATTTTTTTTTAACGTTTAAGTCTCATATTATTACATATTTTGTTTCTTAAACTTGGAAAAGACATATCAATGATCGGAGAATTTCTCTATCTACTTTTAGGTGGTCCATAATTGCAGCTCAATTGCCAGGAAGAACTGATAATGATATTAAGAACTATTGGAACACGAAGCTGAAGAAGAAATTGCTCGGTAAGCGCAAGCAATCTAATAGCAATCGACTATCTTCCACCAGTGCTGATGGGAATGAAGAAAATCCGTCTTCACATGCTCTAAGCAACTCGGCTCTTGAAAGGTTGCAATTGCATATGCAGCTCCAAAACCTTGGAAACCCTTTGAGTTTCTACAACAACCCTGCTCTTTGGCCCAAGTTGCACCCTTTTCACGAGAAGATGCTCCTCCAATCTTTAAGTGAAAGCTCCAATCCTCTAATGCAACATATCTTGCCTATCCCTGAAGAAGGGAATGAACAAAAGTCCGAAACCTACCAGCATGTAACCAGTTCTCTTACACGTCAACAAGACTTCACAAATTTTGACAATTCCAAGGTAGATGGTTCAGAGAATTCTTTGAATCTCGGGACGTCCTCGGATAACTCATTTCCTTCCAGCAATGCAACCAATGTAATGGACTCAACTATTGTCTCGAAACCAGAAGCAGTAGAGGAACCTGTCGTGCCAATCGAGCCTGTTTCGTCATTCCAAGCTGAGCTCGAGGACCTTCTTTGTAACAAAACATCTGGTTTTATCGCACAGGAGGATCAGATTTCCAATTTCGATTGTTTCAAGGAAATGAATGGTACCAAGGACAACTTGGTTTGGTGGTCTAATGAGTTCGAGATCAGATCAACATCATCGAACTCTTGGAACTACAATTCTGCTCTCCAGTCTGAAGGGATGTTTCAAGATTATGAATTGGGATACAACATGTAATGAATAATATTAGGGACTTTAGTGTAAGCTTATTTGATGATCATAAGTTGAGCAAGAGAAGACATATAGACTGCTAGATAGCAGGTCCTGTAAATTGTGTGAATAACAGTGTTAAATTGTACTTCATGGCTAAATCTTCCAAACTTATCAAGCTTCAAGCACCTATTTGTTTCCCTCTGGGCTTCCCAATTAAATCTTCGTTCTGTTGTAATGTGAGATTAATTACATAATTGATCTTCAACATGAATCCATTAGTTTAAGGTTTTAAATTAGAAATTAAAAATAACATTATAATTATAGATAATCACAATGATAAATCTTTAAAACTGTGTTCTAATCATAAATAAGTTACTAACTCTCTATATTAATAAAATTTTAAAATAGTTTATTATCATTACATATAAATGTTATTTTTAACATTTAACTTAAAATATAAGACTGAAAAATGTTTGAACAAAATTTAAAATTTATCACAATAACATATGAATGTTTTTTTTCTATCACCATTTAGAGAAATAGTTATGGCTAAATAATTAAGGTCGATGTTAGATGTAGAATTTTCCTATTATATTGTAATGCTAAATGATCAGCAAGGATTTAGATATTCTGAATAATTCAAGTACTACAAGAATCAGCTTTAGAACCCCAGAAGTAGAAAACAATTAAATATTTAAAAAACTAAAAACAAGTTAAAGGATCAAAGTGACTCAGACAATATCTGGGCTGATAGCCCATCTAAAATCTAAAATGTACAGAATAAAATCTTAGCTTCAAGAAAGCCCATGGGCTCACTCCATCCAAACTTCAAACAAACCTAAAAAGTCAATTTCAAAGAAAATGACAAACTAGAATGTGAGAATCTTTACCAACTATATATTTAATCCGACTTATACTGCGTCCCGGAGTATTCCACAGGCTATGGCTATGATTCTTTTACTCATTATATGCAAATGTTGTCCATTTATTTGCATTTCTACCACAAATATTCCATATCGTAGTTCATAAATTTAATATTTATCAAACAATAAAAAAGGTAATCTGAATTCTATTTATTTCAATAGTAAGGCAGTATTGTCCATTAAAACAAAATGTTGAATTTAATTATCTATGCATTCTATCCATGAAATAAGAAATAGTTAGATGGTAACAAATAAAATTATTTTATCTAAATAAATGAAAACTTCAATGATCGTAAATTTTCTTTTAAAAAAAAGACTCAATTCAATCTAATTCTTGTTAGAAGTATATTTAATATTTTAAATTTTTCAAATAAAATAAATTTATAAGTTATAATTACCCTTTAAGTTCTACTCAAGATTACTGTGTATTAGAATGAGCTTTAAAAGATTCAAATATGAGCTCACACTTAAAGTTTCTTTTCTTTCACATTAGATCTTGTTTTCCTGCTCCTAAATCTGTGTTAATTTCCTTTTTCAAATTTTTTTGATGTGTTTTTGGATCTAATTTTCTTTCTTAAAGGTAGGTATTTTTTTATGGTTACATCTTGACATTTTTCTCTTTCTACAAATTGATTCTCGCTTCTGTTGTTTCTGGATTTGATCTATAATTTTTTAGGTGTTTGTGAATATCATGTTTTAGACTGACTTTGAGATTTTAGTTGTTATACTAACTTTTCCATCATCTACATAGGATTGAGCAAACATACATACACACGATCAGTGCACGAGCAGTAAGCAAGCTAAGCTAGGTGAGGACAATTTGGAAGTTTTTGGTAAGAGATTATCATCTTCCGATCCTTCGTCCTCTGACGTGTAGTCTCCACTCTCGCAACTCCCATCCTCCTCTTCCTCCTTCCCCCTTTTCTCCTTCACAGCTTGCTTGTAACATCCCCTCACCAATTGCTAGTGAACAGTGACATATGCATGCATTATACATGCACATGCATAATAGAT
>JANIIA010000009.1:1192221-1205307 GCA_027478495.1 Erythroxylum alaternifolium | reverse complement strand
TCCTTTCTAATAAATCAAGAAACTTATTATTTATAAATAAAGAAACAATTTCTAAATAAATAAAATAATAATTCTCTAAACAAATAGAATTAAGAATTAAATTTATCTCAGTCAAATTGAAATAAATATATTTACTTAAGAAACAACTTTCTTAATATTTAAGAAAACTCTTTTCTTAATTTTAAAGAGTCTAATTAATTAATTTTAATTTTAGAAACTACTTTTCTAATTAATTAATAATTGAAATTAATTAATTCTAATTTTAGAAACTGTTTTTCAAAATTAATTAGGAATCGATATAATTATTAATCTTAATCATATTAAGAAAATAATTACTTTAATTTTGGAATTGATTTGTCTTTTCTTTTTTATTTTAAAACAATTTTAAATTTTATGTTTGGAATAAATGTTGGAATACTTTATTCCAAACTAAAGATTGGATTACTTTAATTCAATAGCCAAACAAGTCTTATTCTAGACTTAGGATAAGATATGCATATAGCCAAACACATCCTTTCTTAATCCAATTTCCAAACACACTTCATATTCATCTTTAAGAAAACCCTAAAATCAAAGAGGCCAAACCCTAGCCACCAGCTACAACCTATGTCGTCGTCGACCACCAGCCTTCTCCAAGACTGTCGTCGGTTACAAGCTTCTCTAGCTCTGGCTTTTGCTTTTGCTTCTGCCATGCCTCCACTTGAGACTCCTCACCACTAATGCCTCCTTGATGTCATCACCGACCAGTGACATCTCAATTCACCATTGGTGTCCATCGTTGCCTCCTCCCACCATCTACTTCACACATGGGTTTAATAAACCCTCTCCAGGCTTCACCAGTGACGACGCCACTGGTATGAAGCCATCACTAGCATTGAACCGCCGCTAGTGAGTGATTCAATATTTCACCAGTGGTGGTACAATCCGTTTGTGATTTTCAAATAAACACAGGCAACAGGGGCAGACGTAAAAACTAGAACATAAGATCACCGCTAGAAAGTTTCAAACAATATCAATAATTTCTACAAACTAACGTTCCCTAGCCAACGGCCTCAAAACCCACAACAACACAAAAAGAAAAACACCTCTTGCTTATTCTGTTACCCAGTAACTACAACAACAGAAAGAAACACAATCGTTCTTTTGCAAACATAAAAACAGAATGTTCAATTATTACGAAAAACCCACGTTATGGGAATGGTTATGGGTTGAAGTTCTACAAGTTACTTCCATAAAGTGTTCGTAGAAGCTATGAGTTTTAAAAACTCATTCATAGGACAAGTTCTGTTTCCTTAAAACTCTAGCAATTGTAAGCAAACCAGTACATAATCACAATAAAATCCATTCTAGAAATCGTAAACTCAAAGCGCGATCTCCATCACCAAATTTCTTGAACCCACATTACAAAGATATAGGAAAATAAGTAGAACCTGGGATGCATTTTTCAGAACAAATATAACCAAAACTGTAACAACCACAAAAACCAACGTTTTCTAGAACACAACATGAATTCCAAATTCACAAACTCAATCGTTGGCCATCTCCATGCCTCACTTGTTCCAGAAACAAAACAAACAGAGGCATGCTTATTTAGTGTTCAAAAGCATATAACAAGTAAAGGAGGCGCGTAATTAAAATTTCCTTAAACCAATTTATGGAAGCAAGAACAATGAGATGCGATTCTATCTTTTCAGAAACTCGCATCAATAACTAAAACAATTCTGGGTTCATAATACAAACTTTTTATATTCTAATTCAATCCAAAACTATATGACCGATAACAATCAAATGCTTTTAACCAAATCATAGAATTAATCTTCGACTCTGATATCACTGTTGGGAAACTAGGTCGGGATCTGATCCCAATTGTAGCGGAATAATCATGAAACTTTTTCGTAACTTTTGATTTCCCAAAAAATAAGATCTATTTAATTCTATAAAATGATTAACACAAATCATAATAAAGTGAAATTTTAATTTGTATCTTATTTCAAAGCTTGATCTTTATCTTGTCGTATCCCTCAAACTGTTCCCGAAAGGGATTCGTTTTAACCACCGTAGTAGCAAAAATGTCCAGCCTCTAACGATATCTACAAATGAGTTGAGAGAACTTTGTAACTCTTACAAAGAGGGTTAAGCAAGAAGTACTAACTCCATAGAGCTTAAGCTTATTTATAATTGGTTCTAGGCATTTTGGTAATTTCATTAAAATTAAAATCTAATTTCAATTAAACTTTAATTATAATTATTTGTAATTATAATTAAATACCAATTTTTTCTAAATAAAATCTAATATCTCATATCGATCCTTATTTATTAAATATTTCATATTTAATTATAAAGTTTCTTAAACTTTACAATCAAGTCCAACTTGTTTAAATTAACTTTGCTCTCTTCAACCAATTCTATATGTGAGACCCATTAGGTTCCTAAATATGTTAGCGATGATTATAAATTCTAATTCTAATTTATAACTAGAAGCAAACAAATTAAAACTCCTTTTAATTTATCTTTAATTCTCTAATTAAACAATTTATAATCATAGATCAAGATTGGCATCTAGCAATACATCATGACCACCCAAATATCTAGGAATGTCAAAGTGGTTTTGACTAACCTTTTTCCTTACATGATTGTTTCGTATAATTCAATCATTTCATCAACCAATATTCCAATTAGACATAATGACGTACGCACAGAGGTGATTCAATGAAGGGTTGTCCAAAAATCCTCGGAAGTTAATGATGATGGCGTCGGATTGATGGGTTTGTGGACGTTCAGAAGTTTCAGCAAGGAAGGACAAGGAAGAACAAAATTTGAAATTCAACAAAATAAGAGGATACGCAAGGTTCAATCCCTACTAGACATCACGAATACATGATTCGAGCAACCTAGATGATCGGAACTAAATCCAATAAGGTGGAAAAAATTGATAAGTGAATTATTGATTCGTGTTGAAGCAAAAATAAGAGGAATAAACCTCACTATGGCTAACGACTCAATCACAAGATAATAGTTCATCCTACAATAACACTAATGAACCTATTTATACCTAGGTTTAATAATAAGTATTCGGGATTTAGCATGGGTTAGCCCAAAAAATGTCTTAACTTAAAATAATAAAAGGGTCTAAAGTATGGGCTTAATAGTCCAAGTCTTCAAGTCTTCACGTCCCAACGATATCCAGTCTAAAGATTTGAGTTTGACGTATCAATTTAGGCTAGGATTCATAAAGTTCTCCTCTTATAGGTGTGGACTATTTTATCCTCTCCAAAAGATAGCTTACATGCGCATGGAGAGCCTCCTTAAGTCTCTTGGCTCTAGCTCTGGTCATGGGCCTAACTGGTATAGCTAACTCTCCTCCCTTGCCTCTATCATTAATGCTAACTCTATGGCATCCGTGTTCCTGCTCACATCAGCCCCTCCCTCCTCAAGAAGATTCTTCCTCGAATCTGAATCCATATCAAAAGGAGGTAAGTCAGCAATATTGAAGGTAACAGACACGTCATTCTTACCTGGTAAGTCTATCTTGTAAATGTTGTCATTAATTTTCTCCACGACTTGGAAAGGACCATCACCCCATGGGGCCAGCTTGAATTTCCTATGAGTAGAAAAACGCTCCTTCCTAAGGTGCACTCAAACCTAATCTCTAGGTTCAAAAGTCACTAACTTCCGTCTTTTATTAGCTTGACGGGCATAGACCTTGTTTCTTTGCTTAATGTGTTGTCGTGCCTTCTAATGAATCTCCTTCACTATTTCAGCCTTCCTCTTCCCACCTGTACTAGACAACTCATACAGAGGTAAAATAACCAAATCCAAAGCAGTCAAAGGGTTAAACCCATAAACAATCTCAAAAGGTGAGAACCCTGTGGTAGAATGCACACATCTATTATATGCAAACTCAATGAATAGTAAGCAATCACCCCTACTTTTCAAATTTCTTCATACAACAGTACGCAACAAAGTCCCCAAGGTTTTATTCACAACCTTAATTTGTCCATCAGTCTGTGTGTGGCAAGTAGTAGAATATAATAGTTTAGTTCCTAACTTCCCCCACAATACATGCCAAAAAAGACTTAAAAACTTAGCATCTCTATCCGAAAAAATAGACCTAAGAATACCATACAATCAGACAACATCTTGTTTTAGGTAAACTCAAAACAAAGTTCATAGATATATCCATCTAAGGATTAGTAGGTAAAGGCAAAGGGGTATACAATCCATGAGGCTTATAAGTGGATTTGGCCTATCTATAAGTAATACATCGGTTACACATACGCTTCACATCCTTGCGTATATTGCCTCATTCACAAATAGCTCACGCAAAGAACAATTAGGTACATACAATTGATTTCCATGATATAAATAACCATCAGACCTAAAGTACTTGCGAAACACACCATGTTCACATGCGGCATACACACTAGTAAAATCCACATTAGTGGTATACAATTCCTTAATTTGCTTAAATCCCAACAACTTAGAGCTAAGAGTAGAGATTAAGGACTATCTCTTAGATAAGGCGTCGACCACTTCATTTTCCTTCCCTTGCTTGTAATGCAGCACGTATGGAAAGGTCTCCAAAAACTCCATCCAAGTTGCATGTCTCTTACTCAACTTACCTTGGCTCTTCAAATGCTTAAGTGATTCGTGATCTGTCCGAACGACAAACTCCTTTGGTTGAAGGTAGTGCTGCCATACCTCTAATGCTCTTACCACGACATAGAGATCCTTGTCGTAGGTTGGATAGTTAAGTTAGGCACCACTCAACTTCTCACTGAAGTATGTAACTACTTTTCCATTCTGTAACAATACAACACCTATACCAATCCCAGAAGCATCACATTTAACTTCAAACATTCTATCAAAGTTAGGCAAACAAAGAATAGGAGTATAGCACAATTTTTCTTTTAACAAGTTAAATGCATGTTCTCGCTTCTCCCCCTATGTAAAACCTCTCTCTTTCCTTATTACCTCATTCAAAGGTGCAGCAATGGTAGAGAAATCCTTCATAAACCTCCTATAGAAACTAGCAAGTTTATAAAAACTCCTCACCTCAGTCACACTCTTAGGCGTCAACCATTCTTGAATAGCCTTCACCTTCTCACTATCCACTTCAACTTCCTTCGAACTAACGACAAATCCTAAGAAATTCAACTTATCAATGCAAAACGTACACTTCTTAAGATTCACATACAACTTCTCTTTTCTCAACACATCAAGAACATACCTTACATACATGACATGCTCATCCAATGTAGTGCTATACACAGGAATATCATCAAAGTAAACAAATATAAATCTGCTTAGAAATTCACGTAAAACATGATTCATTAACCGCATAGAGGTGCTAGGTGCATTAGTTAAGCCGAAAGGCTTCACTAACCACTCATACAACCTATAACTAGTTTTAAAAGTAGTTTTCCATTCATCCCTAGGTTGCATTCGAATTTGATGATAACCACTTTTTAAATCAATTTTTATGAACATGCACGCACCATGCAATTCATCCAACATGTCATCTAACCTAGAAACGGGATGTTTATACTTTACAGTGATTTTGTTCATAGTTCTATAATCCACGTACATCCTCCACGTTCCACCCTTCTTTCACACCAATAAGACAGGAACAACACACGGAATCAACTTTCCCTCGTATGACCCTTCTCCAATAGCTCATCCACTTACCTTTGAAGCTCCTTTGTCTCCTTAGGATTGCTCCTATAGGCTGGTCAGTTTGGTATTTGAGCTTCAGGCATGAAGTCAATTTGATGCTCAACACCCCGTAAGGGTGGTAGCCCTTTAGGTATCTCCTCAGGGAAGACATTTCCATATTCCCGCAGAAGAGACTTAAAAACACTTGGCAAATCTTAATTAGGGTTAGTTTCTGCCATAAAGCACTCCCTATATCAAACCACCATAAACGCTTTTTTCTCTCCACACGATCTCCTCAAATCTTTTCCCTTTGCAAACAAGCTCACCTTCTTAATTTTTCTCTCACTCTTTTTTTTTCTCTGCACTTTTCTCTCCTACACATCCAACTTTCTTTTCCTCACTCATGCAGTCACTTCCTAATGGGCCAATCTCATTTTCCTTTTGGGCCTCTTTTTCCTCTTCTTTTTTTTTGAACCTCACTACCCGAATCCTTCTCACATTTCATTGCTTTGATCTGGTCCAAATAGATCTTATAGGGTGACAATAGTGCCAAGATGAAATTTCTACCCTTGAATGTAAAGGAGTACCTATTAGTGTACCCATCATGCTCTACACGCCTACAAATTGCCATGTTCTCCCTAATTAAAAATGACCTACCTGTATAAGTACCACATCACCTCATCCTTATATCTACCCACTGAAGATGACATTAACACTTGCTTTGTCACTTTCACCTCACCAATATCATTAAACCATTGTAACTTGTACGGCTTAGGAAGCTTCCTATATGTTAACCCCAATTTAGTTACCATAGTCATACTAGCTACATTTACATAACTACCCCCATCTATGATCAGATTACAAACTTTTCCTCCCACTAAATACCCCAAATGAAATAAGTTTTCTCTCTGATCTAAGGCCTCCTCCTTTACCGGAGCACTCAAAACCCTCCTAACAATAATTGCTTCTCTTATGACAGCCCTTTCTATGCAATCACATCACTATCATTTTCATCACATGGCAAGGGATCACATTCACTATCATCCTCAGACCCAACTATCTCATTATCCCTCATGTACATGACTTTCTTATAAGGCATTGGGATGCAATATGACCCAAAACATTTAAAGCATTTAACATTAGAATGTTTACTAGAAGATGCTTGAGTGTTAGGTGTACCTTTTGTTTCAGCCCCTACATTCTGCCTCTTTGGAGTCTCCTTAACACCCTTGTCCTTTCGTCTCTCCTCCCTTTCGGCCCATTTTGAGTTCTAATTTTTGCTGGAACTCGTTCCACCCCTTGCAATCACTCTAGCCTTGAGTTGCCTTTTCACTTTCATGGCCATGTTCACCATGTCTTCAATCTCCATATAGTGTTGCAACTTGACCATATTAGTTATCTCCCGGTTTAACCCACTTAAGAAATGTACCATAGTAGTCTTTGGGTCCTCCTCAATATTAGCTCAAATCATGGCTATCTCCATCTCCTTGTGGCAGTCCTCCATTCAAAAATCAAGTCCACTTTTCGCTCCAACTCCAAGTAAGCCTCAGCATCATTCCTACCCTTGAAGGATGAAATTTGTATCTTGATGGATTTGAGGTCTCCATCTCGCCTGTTAAGTGATTCTCCTCTCCTAGCCCTCCTAGGCATGCGCTCCCCATACTCCTCCTCCTCATCGAATTCTTCTTCCTTAACCTTATATTGTGGTGGTGGCGGTTGACAAAAAGGAGATGCTTGCTGTCAAAATGCGACATGCCTAGCTGGAGCTTCCCCACATCCTCCACGCCTGAGCTCCGCAATCTATTGACCTTGCCTCTCTATTGTCTCCGTCATTTTGGTAAAGGTCAGATTGAGCCTCTCGAATTGCTGTTGAATGGCTCTTAAGGTGAAAACATTCACCTCTCCAATTTGACTCTCATTATATTCTCCTCCTTCCTGAGACATTGTGTAGACTAATTTCTTCTTGTAAAACAAATATTAGCAATAAACAGCCTCATAACACTCCCTCACATGTTTCAACAAAATAAGAGGATACACAAGATTCAATCCCTACTAGACCTTACGAATAAGTGATTCAATCAATCTAGATGATTGGAACTAAATCCAAGAAGGTTGAATCAAACAAGCACGCCACAATTTGGGAAAAATTGATAAATGAATTTTTGATTCATGTTGAAACAAGAACAAGAGGAATAAACCTCACTATGGCTGATGACTCAATCACAAGATAATAGTTCATCCTACAATAACCCTAATGAACCTATTTATACCTAAGTTTAATAATAAGTACTCAGGCTTTAACATGGTTAGCCCAAAACAAAAGCAAAGATTTCTTAACTTAAAATAGTTAAAAGGTCTAATGTATGGGCTTAATAGTCCAAGTCATCAAGTCTTCACGCCCCAACGATATCCGGTCTAAGGATTTGAATTAGATGGATCAATTTAGGCTGGGATCCATAAAGCTCTCCTCTTATAGTCTTGGACTATTCCATCCTCTCCAAAAGATAGCCCACATACGCATAGAGAGCCTCTAATGGGCCCAATTAGTATAGCTAGCTCTCCTCCCTTGCCTTTGCCATTTATGCTAACTCCATGGAGATTTGTGCTCTTGCTCACATCATATAAAGTATGGAATTAATGTCTACTCTATTTTTAATCCAATCATATTAGTTCTCAGCCATTAGCTATTGATTCAATTAATGATATTAGTAAACTATTTACAAAATGTCATTTCACCTTGGCCAAGGATTTCCTGAATCAATATTAATCAAGAACGATAGAACAGTCTCCCTAATTACTTTAGGGTGATGAATCCTATCTTGATCACTCAACTACCTCCATATAGTTTATGGTACATCCAATGACTACCGATTACACAACCCATGATTAAATAGATCATAATTAGTATCAAAATATAGCAATCCCCACATAATATAACTTTGATGACCACAAGTCAAAGGATCACTTATACAATTATCACAATGAGAATTCCATAGACATATAAGTAATCTTCCAAATGGATTTCTCATATCGCGTCTGTTTAATGAACTTGTTCTCTAGCAAGCACCCACATGTTTGTTTAAGTATCTCTATACTTTAGCCTATAAGATAAACTACTTCCTTCATAAGGAAAAGCAAAATGTGTGCTAGTCTTTTTACATTCTATTAATGTCCAATCTTAATAGAATAATGACTAGGAACGTTTAGGAATAATACATATATGCAATATGAATCTCATAATTATAATCTCATTATAATTTCATTTGCAATGTACAATTATCCTGTGGACTTTATCATATATATATAAATATGTACAAGATAAAGAATACCTTTAAATAATTTGTCACTAAACTACGACCAAAGCGATTGGCTGTAGGGCATAATAGTAGCTTCATAAAGCTATCCACTTACTAAAAAACTATAGGATATCATCAACTACTTAAAAACTTATAGTACCTATCATTATACACACATAAAACTGGTGTTATTCAATTAAAGAAAAAATAGATGTTAGGTTAGATAAATGCACCTTGATACCCTAAAAATGCCAACTGATCCTTGTTGGAACTTATAACTACTAAAAAGGTAGAAGAACAACATTAAGAAGATCCTGACACTAATTACGCTCACTGAAATATTAAATAAGGTAGACAAAATATGAGAATTCATATAGATGTAAATAATGAGGACTACTAGATGTGTAAGTAAATCATATTTATTTACTAGATATCCTGGAGGATACCCCAGTTCTCACATTCTGTTAAGCCATGGTGGTGGATCAAACTCTTGCATTAACAAAAAGGAAAAATATAGAAATAATCAAACCAATAACAAGAGAAAAAGTTCTTAATTCAGTCATAGTTTATATGATTCTAGCACATATGGTATTTCACTGTTCCTAAAAGCTAGCAATGTAAGGGTAAAAACAATTTTCAATGTAATAGTAGGAAAAACAATTTCCATGAACAACTCAATCCCACCAATGAAGTTCAGGCATTTTTCCATGCATAAATACTTCCAACATTGCATCATATAATGGGTAAAACAGTGATACATTTGCAAAATTTAATTAAAAAATGATCAGCCTTCAAGAATTAGTAAGTGTTTTTATCTCTTATAGGAAAACATGAACTGATAAACCTGATGATGAAGCCTACTTGTGTTACTAATGCATAAGCTGGATCTAATATCATGTGTGAAGATTCACAATTTAATTGAATTGATATCAAATTGTTAACCAAGGATAACAAAATGGCAAAATATTAAGTGGTGAAAAAGGGATAGATAAATTGTCACAGCTTGTAGTTCTAGCATCTTCTAAACTAAGTTCTACCCTCAACTCAACCAACTAAATCATCAATCTTGAGCTACTTGGCATCTACCTCATGAATTCTTTAACTTTGATACTTTGATGAAAAAGAGCTTAAAGTCTACAAAAGAAATACAACAATAACAACAACCCAATAAAAGTCCCGCTAATATGCAAAATCTGGAGAGGTTCGTTGTATAAAAGAAATAAAAGAAGAAAAATTATTCAACAACAAACTTTACTTTAGTGGAATGAAGAATAGAAATTAAGCTGACAACAGGAGCAATAAGGACCAAAAATTAGCCGAAAGTTAATTTATGCTAAGTTTTCTTAATTAGATAGGGAATAATAATAAGTTAGCTATATTATCCAAATAAGACTTAGGCTATGTTTAGTTGGACGTAAAATTTTTAATGAAATAGAATATAATGAAATGATTTATAATGGAATGGAATGTAAATTGATGTAATACTAGAAAATTGTTGTTTGGGAGGGATGTTCATATGTAATATAGTGAAATGTTGTTTGGATGAAGGATTTATAATGTAATATAATGTAAATTTGTTTATCATTTTACATTCTATCCTAAAACCCTCAAATTGGAGGTTTTCCATTTTTACTGTTTAGGATAGAATGAGATGTAATATAAAACCCTCTTCTTCTATCTCATTCCATTCCATTCCATTATAAACCCTCATCTCAAATGATGGAATAATATTACATTACATTCCATTCTATTAATAAAATCCCAACCAAACATATCCTTAAGCTTATTTAAGAATAAAGAATCTTTATTAACATTCAATTTTGATATTTTAGCTAAGAACCCTTCCTACTAGCATAAGGATTTTATGAACTTCTATAAATAGGTATGTACTCAACCCTTCAATCACTAGCTATCCTAAATTTTTTCTATAACTAAAGTTTTCAATTAGAAGGTGTGTGCTTTTTTCTAAGAGTCCTTCTTAAACCCTAGAAGTAATTCATAGTACCTACCTTCTATTACTTTAATCACTAGCTATCCTAAATTTTTTCTATAACTAAAGTTTTCAATTAGAAGGTGTGTGCTTTTTTGTAAGAGTCCTTAAACCCTAGAAGTAATTCATAGTACCTACCTTCTATTACTTATTTATCTTACTAAAATTCCAACAACTAAAACACTAAATCCCAACTTAAATTTCCAGCAATCAAATCCAAAAAAATTCAGCTATACCAAATTTGAATTTCAACATTTCAAACTAAAATTAAGAGCTAAATTTTGATATTTCAGCAGCCTAACATCGGCTCTATTCTAATTTTTGCAAGTGTTGATATATCTTCGATATGTTCTACATCAATTTGGTATCAGAGCTTTATTTATAATGGTGACATATAGCAAAAAGGCATATAGAAGAATACTTAACGAATAAAAGCGAGATGAAATATTTTTGAGAATTATTGAGAGCTTAGACCTTAATGACCCTCGATCACTAGCTACTCAAAAAACTAGTCTAGAAAATAACATCAGATAATAAGCCATACTAGATGTTAAGGATGGGAAAATTGCAATACAAAATGAAGAGATTGAAACTAATCAACAACAATTGGAGTTAGGAAATCAAAGCCTACCGAGAGATCCAAAACAAAGAAACCAACTAGCAACTACTTTCCTACTAATACTAGAATGAATGTTTAATTAATGGTATAAATTGGTATCGTTGTAATAAAAGTTCAGCTTTCTTAAGGCAAGAGAATTGCAGTTTGGCGCTTAAGTTTCATCTCCTTTCTCACTAAACCTTTTACCCTCCCTACCATTAGTCTTTCTGAACTAGTTTCCTTCCCGCCTCTATTTATTTTGTTCCCGCATTTTTTCCTAGCCCCCACCACTGGGCATTCTTCTTATCGGCTAAGTCAGGGCCGCGGTAAACTGATGGAGGATGACGAATCTTCTTGATCGATAGATAACTTTCCAACATTTACCCGAGAAAAATGTTCTGTCCAAACTTCTAAGGACTAGAAGGCCTAAACACCACCAGTCTCTAGGCACCAACTATTTCTAAAAAATGTAGCGACACCTAAAAACGCTTGGAGGAAAAAATTGTATCCCACTCTGTTAGTCATGGAGGTTTCGGTCCAATGGTTGGCCCGAAACCTTTACTGGTTTATCATAGGAGGACGAAACAGAACGCTGAGGTGGAGAGAGAATGAATGATGAGCTGAAGAGTGAGGCATGCATGCTTAATCGTTAGGAGAATAAGGGAATGATTATTTAGGGTGTACGGGGTACTCTAGGTGGTATATATAAGTTAGTTAGGAATGATGTAGGGAATTATCTGGATATTTTACATCAGAACATTGTACGGCCTTTGGCTGGGGAGCTATTGCTCTACATGATCCTATCAATACTATCAACTATTTTCTGTGATTCCCTATCCTTACTCTATCAATTGGTGCGGTGAGTGTGGAACCTCATGACCAACACCAGAATGAAGAATAGGTTGGAAGTGGCAGGGAGGAGTTTAGGAGCGATGGAGCAAAGATTAACAGGGCTTGATAGAGAAATAAGTGAGATTAAATCAATGCTAGTTGCTACGTTGAAAGGAAAGGCAACGGAAGAAGCATTAGGTGGGCAGTCGTCGATGACAAAGGGGGGCTCAGTAATTACCGCTGTGCCTGGGAGGACGTCGGCGCGGGTAGTGACCCTAGATGATGTGCAGATAGCAGCCAAACTTATAGAGCTGCCAAACTTCACTGGTGTAGACCCCATGAGCTGGGTTCGACTTGCAGATCAGTATTTTCAAGTGCAAGAGACTCCTGAGGAGAAGAAGGTCACACTGGCCTTAGTATGCATGGAAGGTCATGCTCTCCACTGGATAAGTTGGCTACAAGATCAGAAACCCCTAATGACCTGGGAAGATGTAAAAGGGGAGGTGCTCACTAGGTTCGGGGGTGCACTAGCAACTAACCCTTTTGAAGCTTTAGCAGCTGTTTGATAAAATGGGGAAGTGGATGAATTTATCCAGGACTTTATTGCCAAGGCAGTGCAAGTTAGGGGATGTTCAGAAGAATTCTTTATTGGTCAGTTTTTGAATGGGTTAAAGGAGGAGATTAGGGCACGGATTCGCTCTTATGAGGCTGTGGAT
>JANIIA010000009.1:1167845-1190287 GCA_027478495.1 Erythroxylum alaternifolium | reverse complement strand
ATTTGAACTTTTGAAAAAACTGTATTTTAGCTTTTAAAAAAGTTATTTCTACTCCAAAAGTACTTTTGAAGTTTACAGCCAAACACTCATTTTTTTCTTAAAACAGCTTTTGCGATGGATAAAAGTGCTTTTCCACATACCAAAAGCTGAACCAAACGCACTCTAATACAATTAAATCCATACTACATTTACAAGTTTAAGCTGTAAATTATGCTTAGATTATATTAATTTTTTCTTGATATACCACACCTTTATCCTTATGCTAATTAAATTATAGGTTTATATTTTTCTAATAAATAATTCGTTTATAAAACGAGAACTATGTATCATATACAAGTCGATTTGATAATGGATTGGATTAGATTCCAATCTAGTGTATTTGGGTCTGAATTCGGCCCGAAACTCTATCAAGTTTAAATAGCTTGAATTCTGGTCGAGCCTGCATCAAGTCTAATTTACTTTTGTTAAAAAAAATTGAAAACGAAGTGTTTTTATATAATTTATATAATAATATTTGAAAAATGGTGAAGATGAAACTTATATAATAATTATTATGATTCAGAAAGATATATAATAATATTTTAATTACTTTTATTTTTATTTTTTCTCAAAAATGTCAGAAATACTGACCCAGAGCAAAAGCTCCTTACTTTTGACACCGATGACCCTCCGCATGCGGTGTTTCTCCACGAAGGTGGTAACCTCCGTTTCGTAGGACACTGGCTTTCCAATGGCGTGAAACTTGTGGTATTTGTGGTTCTTCTGCTTAAGCCAGACGAAACCTGTTGAGTGATTGTATCCGACCTCGACGATGTCACTTAGAGGGAGAAGACCCTTCGGGAGGTGGCTCTCGTCCAGAAGGTCAATGGACTTTTGTTTGCTGATGGTGTCGCCTGTGTAGATCTCAGCTCCTTCTCTGTGGGCCTTTAACGTCGACGTCATTGTCTTCCTACATGGTGTCAGCATGTGAATTGCCAATGTGTTTCAACCGGCCGCACTCCATCTTCGATTCTGGTACAGTTTTCTTTTTGCCTTTCCTTCTTAAATTCCATTAATGGTATGTGTATACTTTTGGATCAAATGGGCGCTCACCTCCTTATCCGCGAAATGCTCCGTATAAGCGCACACTTTGTTTACTCTCCCGTCTCCTCCACTGTACTGCCTTCGGTTTCTCCGCTCGACTCTGCTTCGTTTGTAGGTATGTGTCTACTCATATTCACGTAAATCTACTTTAATGTTGGGTAGGACAAGTTGCATCTCTTTGTACTATAATCCATTCACCATGTATGAAGCTTTTATCTTTCTCTTTTTTTAACTTTTTTTTAATTCATCAGGCAGTGTTTTCTTTATGTTTGTGGCAGTGAGTGTTCAGCCATCCCTCTAGTTGCTTATGTTTTATTCATGTTTGCCATTGCGATCTCTGTTTTATTATGCAGTGTTGTTTTAATAATCCTTTTTAAGTGTTCAATGTGGTTACAATTAGTAGTTAAGGCTGGCAGCCTTGATTAAGTATGTTTGTTTCTCAGTCTCACATTTCCTAGACCTTTTCCTTGTTCATCTGAAAACCTGGATCGAGGTTTATCTTGTTCCTTAACAAGCAACGTGCATAATAAGTGTTTTGACCAAGGCTCTAGCTCGGGGAACTTTTGTTCCTACCCCGCGTACAAGACCGTTCGCAGGAAAGAAAATGCGTGAGTTATTGTACTGAATTAGATAATCGTTTCTAGACTATCGTAGAGTTTTTGCCTATCACACGTCTTCTCCGTTGTATTTCTCAAGCTTCCTGACAAGTCTGTTGCAGTTGTTAGTGTCTTTTGAGCCGTTTGTATTAACCTTTTTTCTTTCATTAATGCCAATATAAGACAAGGCCTTTACTCAGAGCCATTAAAATTTTTATGACATGTTCTATCAGCCTTTTACAAAAGCCTCTCTCACTACAATCTCACCCTCACTAATGCAGTAATCACATATTCACTGACAGAGTATCCTCGCTCACTTGCTTGCCTCATCTATTAATTGTCATTTGACAAGCATAGGTCACTTTTAATACTTTCACTTACTTGCCTCTTCTGTTAATCCCCCTTTGACAAGCATAGGTCACTTTTAATACTGCTTTTTATTGATCCACGGTGTACTCTTGTGCATATTTTGTCATTTATTATTATTATTATTGTTGTTATTATAGTCTTTATATATATATTAATAATTTTCTTTTAAACTTGTATCAGATATATTATTTGGTTTTATTTTATTTTAGTTATTTATTTACTTTTTAAATTTTATTTACCTACTTTTTTAACGTATCAGTTTTCATATCTACTCTTACAATCTGCATCACTTTTTTATTGTCACATTCATATATGGGTCTATTGGAAAGTCTCTCTACTATGTAGGGATAAGGCTGCATACTATCAGATCTTCTCAGACCTCGCTTTGTTGCAAAATTTCGGACTAGGTGATGATGATGATAATGATAATTAGTTACGGTATAATTATTTGGTTTCCATATAGATAGTCACCAACAATTAAATATCATTCATAATGGATGCTTTGATTAAATTGTTTAATAGCTCCAATTGTTTGTACCTTTACATTTTTAATTGTTGGTCTTTTGCTAGTGGCTATGCACACTTATGTCTAGTTATATGGAAATCTTTAAAAAAAAATTTTCTTTCCTAATCCTTATTATTAACAGATAATGAAAAAGAAAAAGAAATTGACAACTTGGCCGTCTCTGAAGACTGAAAAAAGTTCTTCTGCATCGACAATCAAATCATATCAATTGGGTGGACTAATAATGACAGTTGATGGCATAAGTTATACATAATAATATATGTATAACTTGAATGGTACGTTTTATAATAATTATAAGCAAAAGAAAAAAATAAGTGGAAATCTTTAAAAATATTTTTCTTTCCTAATCCTTATTATTAACAGATAATGAAAAAGAAAAATAAATTGACAACTCAGCCGTCCCTGAAGACTGAAAAAAGTTCTGCATGGACATTCCAATCATATCAATTGGGTGGACTAATAATGACAGTTGATGGCATAAGTAGATAATAAAGTTCTTCCACTTCAATATATGCTTCCAATGGTTTATAAAGTTCTCCCACTTCAGTATATGATAAATCTAAATAATGGTTTATACAGCTTCTTTTGATTCTGTAAATAACAATTTCAGGGATGGATTTACGTTGTTTTACATTGGCCGTTCCAGAAACTGTGAAACCTCCAGGATAAAGAACTGATTAGAACTTCCGAACTGCTTTTGACCGTCTTCTATGATCTGGGATCCACAGAAATCATGGCTTTGTGCACTCTCTCTCTAGCTTTCACTGCCTGAGAGACAAGAAGACACAAAACGATAATTACTTTCCAGGTTAGATTTAAGACATAAAGACAAAAGATCAGATGTGGTATGAAAGGAGACACTTACTTCCTGGTCCCAGTGGATGCGTATAGTTACTATGCAAAATGCTATTGCTTGGACTAACATTGCCACCATCATTCCTATCCAGAGTCCCTGTAGAGCATTTAGACAATTGAATCTGTCTGCAAGAAGATTACAACAAAACTAGTTTTGGATGTACCTTTCCTCTGAGATGGTAGATAAAAGCTAATAATACAGAAGAAGGAATGCCCATAAGATAAAAGGCACTCAGATTAACAACAGCTCCAATCTTCTGCCGTCCACATCCTCTAAGGGTGCCTGATGTTTTCAACAGAAACTTTGTTAACCAGAATTAAATTTCTGCCAAGTATCATTATACACCTGCCTCATGAATCTTTCTAAGAAAATGAGAACTAGAGAAGACATTGTTATAGGCGGATTTTGAAGTTTGGAAAATGTTCCAAAAACCTGCAAGAACAGATTGAATGCCATCGAAGGTATGCCACACTCCAATGAGCAGGAACATCTGACCAACGTATTTCACTACATCTTTTTCCTTACTGTAAAGGTAGCCCCAATAATTGCGAGTGATGATCACGATAGAGCCTACCAAGATGCTTTCTGCAACAACCATGAGTAATACAATGTGAACTGACAAGCGAGCTGCTCGTGGTCGACCTGCACCGAGTTCATTTGAGACTCTGGTACTGTGTTATCAAGAGAATAACAACAGGAAAAAAAAAAAAAAAGAGTAAAGATTTTTGACAGGACTCAGGAGACGGTTCGTGGTGTTTTGAACACATTTACAAAATGAACTTGGATTATCTCAGGCTTACCTTATCACACTGCCGAGTCCAAGAGGAATCATATAAATCATTGCACATGCGTTGAGGCTGGCGATAAAGCAAGATTCTCAGTTTAACTGATGACGTTTCTTTCTCTGTTTGTCAGTTTATTAGGTTCAAAATCTATAAAAGCCTAACCTGATAGATACCACCGAGGTTTCAAGTTTCGGATTAGGGAGAAGACCAGACAACAGAACGATCAGCTCAAACGACCAGATCTCTAAGCTAGTCGAAGGCATAAAGGAACAGAGATCAGTTCGATTAGTACTTGCTGACCCAGATAACATTGTTGTCATAAATGGTGGATGGATAGATAGTACCTGAGCATTACAGCTGAAGGAATTGCGAGTCTTAGGAAATTGGGTATTCCTTGCAGGGCCTCCCTCGAAAACCCAGTCCAAGATTTCTTGCAGGAAGGTGATATCCACACATATAGCACCAGTAACATAGCATTAATCCAGTAAGAGATGGCATTTGCAACTGCAGCACCTTTATTTCCAAGTCCAGACTTGAACACCAGAATCCAACATATAAATATGTGCATACAAGTTGTCAATCCTGCACTAACCATCATAGGAATAACATTGTTTTGCGTTTGTAAGAACCTGGTGTGACATTCCTGGATTGCGAAGCCAAAAATGCTAGGGATCATGAAACGAGCATATTTTCCTGCCTCAAATGATATTTCTGGATCTTGTCTTAAGAACACAAGAATCCTTCCTGCATTGGCCCATACAATAGCCAGGGGAATGCTGACGAGTAGAAGAACAATCATGGCTCTCTGCAAGTGTATGCCCAGCATCCGGTACTGTTTTGCTCCGTAAGATTGACCACAGAACGTATCTAATGCACTCCCCATTCCTCTCTGTTAACCACAAAAAAGAAACTTGTCAGGATACTTAAAAAGATTTGTAACAACTGACTGATGACAGAAACTATTAAACTTACCAGCAAACTGAAACCAGTGATAGCAGCGAAAGAAGTGGCCATAGAAGCGCTAGAAAGGGCCAGCTTCCCAAGATGACCCACAAACATCACTGAGATAACCTGTAAAAGGAATATCAAGAAACTCACCGACACAAGAGGCCCTGCCAACCACAGCTGTTTCTTCACCTCCTCCACAATTTCAACTTTGTTAAATCCATGCTTATGTTCCAATTCTGTTTCTTGTTGAATAGGCGGTGACTCAAAACTTGGTTTTTCCTCTTCTAAGTCCATAGTTGTTAGCTTCTCTACGTCACATACATCAACAGCTTAAAGAGACCTTCAGCTTTAGCGGTTCAGAGCTAAGCATTCCAAGTGCCCTGTTACATTACCGGTTTTTTCATAGTAAGGTTGAATATGCAGGCAGAATTGGAGTAACACCTTGCCATTATTCAGCGATTATCCAAACTTAGAGATCGAAACAGTGGTTGATACTGTTGGGAAATATGGTGGACCAAAGAGACCAAATGAATCAAACAGAGAAGGTATGACAAAAGGCAGAGCTGTTTTTGCAATTGTCTTTGGATTCTGCACTTAATGTAATGCGAGTTGCACAACTTGTGTCCTTGACGAGATTTTTATATTGTACTAGTCATCAACCCGCATATTTTGCGAGGGTAGTCCAAAATTATGTTAAGAGTGATATTAGGGATGTTATTAATGGCTCAGCTTGGCCTATTTTTAGCTCGGGTTGATCCCGGCCTGAATTGGCCCGTGATCCGTCTATTTTTTCTAAAATAACATTATTTTGAAATTTTTTTCTTAAAAAAAAAAGGCTGTCGGGTTATGGCCAGGGCCGCGCCAACGTAGCCCGGGCCCTTGCTCGGCCTATTAACATTCTTAAGTGATATAATAATTCAACAATATTTAAATTATTAAATATTTTATTATCAAATTATATTACTATGCTAAAAATATTAAAATAAAATATTTTAATTATATACGCATAGTAATTATGGACTAGATATATAAGACTTAGGTTTAATTGATGTCTAATACAAGAGCTAAAAATTTAATAATTATATAAAATGTAAATAAATTATTGAATCATTTATTAAATAAAAATTAACATAGATTTATTTTTAAATAAAATAAAATAATTTTATAATTTTGATAAGATATAAATAGCATAATATTTATATGAATATTAATTAATTTAAGGTAATGATTAGATGACAATTATAGGTTAAAATAATCATAAGATACTTGTCAAATTAAACTCTTTTTTCAAAACTTTTATATATTTTGTTCTTATAAAAAATTGACTTAATTTTAATTTCAAACTTAATTTATTATTTGATTTTTAAAACTCAAACTCCTTCAAAGTTCAATCCATTGATTTTGGCCGATCAAAACAGTCAGTCTGCTTCAGTGAATGGAAACTTTAATTTAATGTTACGAAACTGGAGTCAGGAACGGGACACACAGTCCATATGTTGCTGCAGGACATACGATAGATTGTTTTCCTAATATAACCTTAGTTCCACCTGTGGTTTTAGATAGAAGCAAGTTTGATACATCTTAAAGCCTCGTGAGTTCCAGAAATTATGAAACCTCCATACGAAAGACCAGATATAAGAACTCCAGAACTGATTTTGAGCGTTTTCTATGATTTTGGATCCCCAAAAGTCATGGATTTGTGCACTCTTTCATTGAGTGGGAGACGGAAAAACAGAACCTTACGTGATTGCTGGGTGACACGAACAAAAGTTGTCTCGATTAACCTAAACCAACCAATCGCAATGGTTAATTATTACAATATTGTATTTTCAAGGGTGTGGAGAAAATCACTCCAATTGAGCAAGAAACAATGAACTCAGTTCCAAGTCTTCAATTGTGCTGGTGGTTCGACCGAATCAACTTTGTGATATTACAGAAGCATTTGTGACGGCCACTGTGCTTTTTTTCACTCTATCTTCTGCGTTTTTTGCCTGAAAACAGAACATGTAAAAAAAAATCATAAGCTCGCATGGATCTACGTAAATTATAAGATGGAAGCATCATACTTCTTTATCCCAGTCGGTACATAAGGTTATGATTAAAAGAGAAAATGCTTGCACAAATTGCGCCACTATGATTCCGATCCAGAGCCCCTGTGACAGAGACCAGATCAGGTTGAGGAAATTTTCAAGAGAGTTTCCGGAGACGGTTAACTAAAATATTTCGAAGTTTTGGTGGTCAGGATTTTGTTTAGTGGAGTTACCTTTCCTCCCATATGATGGATAAAAGCTAAAAAAATTGCAGTAGGGAGGCCAACAAGATAATAAGATCCCAAATTGACAAATGCTCCAATCTTTTGCCGACCACATCCTCTGCAAATCCCTGAAATTTTCGACATCCTTTTTTTTTTTACTAACTTCAGGACAACATATACCAATGTGAGTTCAGGAGTAGCTGCTACGCACCTGAAAGCACAGATTGAATGCCACTCAGGAAATGAGATGCAGCCAAAAGCAGAGACATCTGTGCAACGTATTTAACCACTCGTTTCTCCTTGCTGTATATGTTGCCCCAGACTTTGTGACCTGAGATTATGATAATAGCAGCAATGATGCCTTCTGATAGGACCGTGATAACCACAACCTGCACTGCGAGACGAGCTGCTTGTGGCCTCCCACCACCAAGTTCGTTTGAAACTCTCGTACTAGACAAGGCACAGAAAAGGTATTATTAGGTGGGAGAATTAGATGATAAATGGATGTAAAGATTTATGTACCTTACTGCACTACCAAGCGCGAGATGAATCATCGAAAGTAGCAGATACATATTAAAGCTACAAGGATAGAAGTTTTTTATCAGTTATCCCTCTAGCAATTCAAAGTAGATAACAACAATTACATAAAAGTTAATATTATTGGTAGAGACAAAACCTGATGGACAGGACTGATGTTTCAAGCTTAGGATTCGGAAGTAGGCCAGATGACAAGACCACTATCTCCAAACAACAGACTTCCAAACTGTTGTTTAAGGCACCAAAGAGGCAAGTAATTAGTTCCAGGATAGGGCATTGTGGGAAATTTTAACATTTCGAGAAATGGAAGATGCCAGTCTGTAACCTGATCATTGCTGTTGAAGGAATGGCTAGTTTTAAAAACCTTGGAATACAGTACCACGCCTCCTTGGAAAATCCTCTCCAAGTCTCCTTGCATGAAGGAGAGAACCAGACATAAGCAATTAGCGACAATGCATTGATCCAGTACGAGACATTGGTTGCCATGGCAGCTCCGGCACTTCCGAGTCCTGATTTGAACACAAGCGCCCAACAAACGGGAAGGTGAAGTAACGTAGAAATTCCGGAGCTAATCATCATCGGCAACACATTATTTTGTGCTTGGAGGAATCTGACGTGACATTCCAGGAGTGAAATCCCAAAAACACCAGGTATGAGGAAACAGCAATAACGTCCTGCCTCAGCCGCTATTTGACTGTTTTGTCTGAAGAGATTGAGAATATGAGCAGCTTGAGAAAATACTATTCCAATGGGAATGCTGAGAGCTAGAAGAACAATCATGCCTCTCTGCAGGTGTACGCCAAGCATGCGATACTGTTTTGCTCCGTAGGACTGCCCAGTGAATGTTTCCAAAGTACTTCCCATTCCTCGCTATTCAAGGGATGCAAGAGTATAAATTTTCAGACAGAATTATGGCATTAAATACTTCAATTTTTCACCAAAAGTCAAGTAAATACAATTGAGAAGATACAAGAAAATGAAGGATCTAAGTAACCTGTCGTACCAAGAAGATGTAACCAGCCATTGAAGCAAAGGAACTGGCCACGGAAGCACCAGAAAGAGCTAGAACTCCTAGATGACCAACAAAAATGAGAGAAATCGTTAGTACCAAGCACAAGCATAAATTAACTGATACTAGTGGCCCTGCTAGCAGCAACTGCTTCTTCATCTCCCTGAAAATCTCCTCTTTGTCAAACACTATTCCTGGTCCACTAATTTTGTGTTGAACAATAACCTGTGATTCAGGACTCAGATTATGCATTTCTGCGTCCATCTCCTTTTTCTATTTCACTTGAAGCAGAAAAGCTTTTCAAGCTAGTAAGTACAGGTAATCTTACTAGAGGAGCTGATACATAAGGATTCCTCCTTCAAGCTTCAAAGATGAAAACCTCGATTTGCTTACTCTTTCAACAGAATATTAAGCAAAAAAATTGCACTGTACTCAGAAAAATCTTTGTTGTTTGGCTCGTCTATGGCTAGATTGTATCTTCAATTATTTCCCTTTAAGTTTTGTTTTAATGGGAGTTTATCTTGCGCATATAATTTGTTCTTGTTTACGCATCCACTCCGAATAAAGGCTACAACTTAAGAACAAAACAATGAAGGAAATACGCATTACCAAGTAAAGACGAATCTTTTTCCTCCACCAGTGCGTCCATTAAAGGAAAGTGGAGCAACTAATTAATTATTCAGCTATCAATGTCATTAAAGACTTAGAAGTTCTTGTACAAGCATAAACATATTGATTGGATTTATCCAATGGTTTATCAGAAACTATTCCTATTATGAGATTGGGGCTTGATTGATCCCTTTTTGAAGATAATGTGTCTTTGTAATACTAATGGAAGCCTTCACTTGCTTCTCAAGGTAAAATATGGATACTTACAGGCAAATTTTTTTAAAAGGGAGATTATGACAAGCTAATGGGAGAAGGGGTTACTAACTTAGAGAAGGAATAGTTGATCAGTCCAATTAACAGCACTAATGATTATGAAGAAAATGCTAAAGCAAGTGATGGGAAAGGAGTAGTAGTTGAGGGTGAAAAGAAATTACTGTCGAAGATATTGCTGGGGGAAAACAATAGAGAAGCCTGCTGAAGTAGAAGATAATGAGACAGGTGAGGATAGCTTTCTATAAACCTTGATGACAAATCTAATGGTTTGATCTATATGGAAAGTAGTTGTTTTACTTCGGTGGAGAATAAGGAGAATGATTCCAACATTAGGAAATTTTTGAAAGCCACCAAAAGAAAATCCAACAGGGGCAAAGGGAAGGGCCCCAAAAACACAAATTTTGATAATGAAAATAATAGCATAGAATGTGAGGGGATTAACTGCCCTAAAAAACTTTCAGCTTTAAGGGATTTTGTCTATAACACAAATTTATGGATTTTTGCTCTTTTTGAAACTAAAATCATAAACGAGAATTTTGGGCTGTTGAATAAGTTGGGCTCTAGATGAAAATTCATCTCCAACCATCAAACTAGATGTCTATGTTTTTTCTATGGAGATACAAGCTATCCACTTGAAATGTAAACTCTTTCAGGTAAATGTTGACTTATGGAGATACAAGCTATCCACTTGAAATGTTGAATTATTCACAACACTAACTCAAATTACGACGATAGAGACATCCTTGTACATTGCTATAGAGTAGATCTGTAATGGCACTCGGGGGCTCCTGAAGGATATGCAGGCCTGAGTTGGATAATGTTGCTATCGCGGCCAGACGATCCGCACATTGGTTCCCTTCACGGTAGATATGGTTGAAAGTCACCTCCCAGTTGCGGTATATCAATGCCCGGATGCCTACAATCAAAGGGTTATGCTCAGACAACACTAAATTAGAAGAAGATAAAATATTGATAACCTCGAGGGAATCCACTTCAACTTTTATGTAGCGATAGCTCCGCACCCATGCTAAAGTAAGACCCGAGTGGATGCCCCAAAGTTCAGCTGTCAGCGATGAACCCTCTCTGATATTCTAGATAAAACCACCCTGCCACTGTCCTTGACTATCCCTAATTAAACCCCCAACAGTGGTAAGGAGTGAATTCTGTTTAGCAGCACCATCAGTGTTCAATTTGACCCACCCCTCAGGTGGTTTGAGCCAACCAACCAATTGTCCCTGTGGCAGCCTCTGCTGCGGAAACACTTTGGATTCAATAATCCTTGCTCTTTCTACCCACTCGACATAGTCCCAAATAAAGTCGACCTCGAAGATGCTTCTATTCCTCCATTGCTAGAGAAACCAGCAGGTGACGCCATAGAGACGAGACCACTCAATCTGTTTAACCTGTTCCTTCTTGAGAAGGTTAGTCCGCAACCAACTCTCCTCGTCGAGCTGGAAAAAACCCCCATCCACTACTTCCGTGAGGAATTGACTCCAGATAGATTGCGCACACTGGAAATCCCGTAGAACATGCAAAATAGACTCTTCTTGGCCGCAAAAATGACAGTGGTTATCTCCTAAAAGATGCTTTGCCACACGTTGTTTATTGGTGAGTAGTCGAGTCTTAGCCACCAACCATAGGAAAGACCTAATTCGTTGGGGCCCTGGCCACTTCCAGATTAAGTCCCATAACCGTCGATCAATTTCTTGGGACTGATCTTCGATGAGGGCATAGGCCGACGCTACTGTGAACTCCCCATGTATGGTGGGGCCCCATGCTACGGTGTCTTCCTGCTTTTGTAACCTGTTTGGGCAGGTGGCCGCTATATCCATGCAAACAGTGGAGGGCAGGTATTGCTGGAACTCACTCCATTTCCACTCTCCTTGTGCAGTTATATAATCTGACACTTTGGTATGGAGGACACTATCTGGAATTGGAGCAGTTGCCAAATCAATAAGGGGTCCCCATTCCTCCACCCATGTGTCTAACCAGAAGTGGATACGGTTACCATTACCCAGAGTCCAGTAGGAGCCTTGCCTTACAAAATGCCACGCTATAGCAATCCCTCTCCAACAGGCTGAGGCTCCGGATCAATTAACTAAAGTGGGAATGGAGTGGGGGTCGAGGCGATATTTAGCCCGAAGGACCTGGACCCATAAAGCTGCAAGGTTAGCAATCAGCTCCCAACCTAATTTCGCAAGGAAAGCATCGTTGGAAGAACGAATTCGTTTAAGACCAAGGCCTCCTTCCTCTTTTGGTCGACACACCTCCTCCCACTTTACTAGGTGGGTTTTCCTCTGTCCTTGCTTCGAGCCCCATATAAAGTCGCACATAAGTTTCTCGAGGTCATCACAGAGTTATCTTGGGAGTCGTACAGCTTGCATCGTATATATCGACAAGGACGCGATGACCGATTGGGTGAGGGTTACCCGCCCAGCCAGTGACAAAGTTCGAGAGCTCCATCCTGCGAGTTTTTTGTTCACCTTATCTATTAGATACTGGTAGGCGCTCCGTGTGATGCACCCATGGATCAGCGGGACTCCTAGATATTTACCGAGATTATGGGTACCCTTGACTTGCATTAATTGGCTGAGTTGAATCCGTGTAGCTACTGCGAATTTATCCACACTAACTCGATGCCCCAACGCCTTGCAAAAAACTTCCAGCGTCCGACTAATAACCTGAGTCTGATGTGATGTCGCTTCTGCAAACAGGACAAGATCACCTGCGAAGAACAAGTGGGATATGGGAGGTCCTGTATGACTAAGCTTGATCGGCTGCCATTTGCCTCCTTTATCAAAGGTGTTAATCATATTTTCTGAAGGAAACTCTTATGGGATAGTTTACTAGACTTTCAGAAGCTTGTAAATGGTCCTCGACCATTATGTGGTGATTTCAATTCTACTTTATATAGAACTGAAACCTATAGGAATTATAGCCTGAGGAACTTCTCAGCTAATTTTAGCAACTATGTAGACAAAATTGAAGGTTTTGACTTAAAAGTGTAGGGTCACTTTTACACCTGCAGTAATAAGCAGTCTGGAAGATGAGCTTTGAGGAAAAATTGGATCGGACATTGGTGAACAAGGATTGAATTACCCAAAATTTCCTAATAGTGTAACTATTTTTCTTTCATATCACCTCCTATGAGGATATAGAACCTTATCCAACACCATATTTGAAGAGGTTCTTTCAGGTCTAACAACCTACTGATAGATGATGGTGGGTTCATTAATGCCCTTAAATTAGAGGTTTCGATGGAAGGAACATATCAGTTTATCTGTAATCAGAAACTAAAGGCTATAAAAATGGAGATGAAATCTCTAATGAGTAAAAGATCCTCTTCCACATCAAGCCGTTACAAAAAATAAGAAAGATCTACAGAAGATACAACAGGAGTTAGAGTCGGACCCTGCAAACCCTATCTTGCTAAGCTCAGAGAAGTCTCTTCTAATGTCTTACTTATCTAAAGTCAGGGATCATGACAGTCTATTGGAACAAAAGGCTAAGGTCAATTGGCTAAACAATGGTGAAAAGTATTCTAAGTTTTTCTTAAACTCAATCTTATCTAGAAGGAACGTAAATAGAATCAGCTCCCTTAAATTGCATAATAGGAAATTTCCCAACAAAAGACCTTTTGAAGGAAGTTTAGATATTTTAAGAGTTTCTATGGCTTTACTCGATCGCAAGTAAATTCTATCTCTCTTTGCTCTTTTATTCATAATAAGTTATCCACCAACAAGCATCGACCCTCATTGAACCAGTGGAAGAGAAGGAAATAGAGGAGGTTGTGTTTCAAATGCACCCTAATAAATCTCCTGGACCTGAAGGATTCAATGGTTTTTTCTTTCAAAAAAAATGGCAGGAAACTAGTCCTATGATTAAAAGAGCTATCCTAGAATTCTTCTCTATGGGGGTTCTTCTAAGGGAGACCAATAAAACCCATATTTGTTTGATCTCCAAGTCCAATTGTGTTGCTGCATTGGATGACTACAGGCTTATTGCATGCACTAATTTTCTTTATAAGGTTATTTTAAAGATCTTAGCAAACAGGCTGAAACTAATGTTGGAATCGTTGATCTCTGATAATCAAAGTGTTTTTCTACATGGTAGAAGAATTGGGGATAACATTTCTATAATCCAAGAGCTGATGAAAGGGTATCAAAGGAAGAACAGTTCTCCAAATTGTATAATTAAAGTTGACTTTAAGAAAGCCTTTGATCATGTAGAATGGGATTTTATCCTTTAGACCTAACGGCTATTGGGTTTTCCTAATGAGTTTGTCAAATGGGTAGAGGTTTGTATCACCACTCCTATGTACTCTATCCTCGTTAATGGTACACCTACTGATTTCTTTAAGAGTGCAAGAGGTTTGAGGCAAGGAGATCCAATGTCCCCTTATCTATTCATCATATGCATGGAATTCCTAAGTCAGTTGATCCAACATAAGGTAGGCAAAAGCAAAGACTTCAGATTTCATAGTAAATGCAAGAAAATAGGGCTAATCAATCTATGTTTTGCGAATAACTTACTGCTTTTTTCTAAGGCTCATGAGAAGTCTATTAAATTACTCACGTCAACGCTGTCTGTATTCAAAGATCTTTCAGGCCTGGAGATTAATCTTACTAAAAGCAAGTACATCCTAGCTGCTAGTGCTACTATAGAAAACAATATCTCTGAAATTACAGGAATGAAGAGGAAACCTGCTCCTTTGACTTATCTGGGACTTCCTATTACTACGAAAAGAATACAATTTATTGAATGTTTTCCATTGATAGAAAAAATACAGAGAAGATTGGGTATGTGGTCTAACAAGGTCCTTTCTTTTGGTGGAAGACTTCAGCTTGTCAAATCGATCCTGAACTCTCTTCATGTTTACTGGTCCTCAAACATTTCATTGGCTAAAGGTGTCATCAAAACCATTGAGAAGCTTTTCAGAAGATTTCTTTAGGGAAATTTAAATTTGGATAGCCACTTTGCTAAGGTTAAATGGTCTGAAGTTTGTAAAAAGAAAGAAAAAGGGGATTAGGATTGGTTCCTATTGCCTCGTTTAATAATTCAGCTTTGATCAAGAATCTGTGGAATGTTCTATTGGAAAAAAAGTCTTTATGGATACGATGGTTTCATAGATATATCCTGAAAGGAACTAGCTTTTGGGCTATACCGATAAAACCTTCCTTCTCTTGGCCCTTGATCCAACTGTTGAAGCTAAGACCTATCTTAGAATCTCTGGTATGTTGTAGGGTGGAAAATGAAAAAACAAGCTTATTTATGGTTTGATGATTATACTAGTAATGGCCCTCTAACTAGATATCCTCAAGCTCTTCAGATATGGAGTGGATTTCCTATCAAAACAAAGGTTAACTCTACCTTACTAAGGAGACAATGAAACATTCCATCAGAATTGTAGTATCTTACTCCAAACTATCAACTAGATCTAGATAAGAAGGACATATTCTAATGTCCCAAGATGCTTTCGAACACCTTCAACACTGCTAGATTCAAAAAGTGGCAAAATCAGAACAACCATAGGCAGATTTGGTCCCCTATCATCTGGCGTAAATCTCTCAGGCCTAACACTCTATCCTTCTGTGGCTCACTGGGCTTAATAAGTTAAGCACAGTGGACATGATGCATTTCATTACTTTTGATGCTAGCTGTGTATTATGTGAGAGGAAGGAAGAATCTAGGAATCACCTATTCTTTCTCTGTCCTTATTCCCAGTTTATATGGGAGAAAATACAAGAGTTATGTCTTATTTCAAATGCAGGTTCAACTTTCACAGAAGCACTGGAATGGCTTCTGAAGCTGAATTAGAGTTCCAAGCGTAATAAGCATATCTATATTATATCTTTCGCCTTCTCCATCAAGGAGATATGGCGAGAGAGGAATTGCAGACGATTCTAAAACAAAGCAATACCTAGAAAGGAGGTAATCTATGTATTAACCAGAGCAATCAGAGAGTATCTGTTATATACTACCACATCTGAAACAATTAACCCTAGTCTAACATCTTTATGCAGAATCAGTTAACTAATATGCAGAACGGGTTCTTAGATTATTAAGAATTGCAAACTAGAAAGAAAATACCTGGAAAGTCGATTCCGTCCCATACAAAGGTGATTGTTGATCCTGAATGCTACGAACATAACTCTGATCTAAGATGTCGAGGATGATCTAGAGATGAGCTCTTCTAAAGTAGATCGACTATCAGACCTCTAGACGATGCCAATCACCTAACCATAATTTGGTAGGGTAGGGTGAAGGGGGGAAAGACGCGTTTTGCATTTTTTCCATTTCTACCTACGAAGTCGCCCTTTGTGGTTTATCATCTGTAGGCTTGTAACGTTCATACACTGTCATTTTAGTTAGTCTTCATAGTTGCCTAAACGCTGCCATTTAAATGTATGACTTATCTTTGTTCTTGTAAGGATCTTTTTTCTTAATAACAATTCTTTAACTTTTCCCCAAAAAAAAAAATTACAGTTGATGGGAGAACAAAATTCATGGTGGACAGGCTTTCCTTTGTTGAATTGAAACCAATGGTGGACATACTTTTTTCCACAGTCCATTCGGGCAATTCTTTTCTTTAGATGAAAAATAGAATAAAACCAACACCCTTGTAGCCAAATAACTAAACATAGCCTCCTGTGTCAAATTTGAGAGCTGAAGCTTGTGGACTTGAGACGGATTAGTGAATGAAGAATTTCTTTTCAGTGAAAAGCAAAAAGCAAAGTAGAAACAACAATTTATCTACAAGGTAACTGACATTTGGGGACAGGTTGATCAAGTCAGTCTTCTATAAAGAATGGAAAATCCAGTCGATATAATTGAGTTATATGGACTTGGATAAAAATCCCAAATCCTGAAGCAGGGAACAGTCGGTTTCTTTTTTCTTATCATTTTCCCTTCAGCTCAGGGTTCCACTTGAAGGTTTAAAAAGAAGCAATTTTGATCATCACTATTATACAAGTTCTCCTCGTAGCTAACACCATCTCAAGTTGATTCAATTCTTTTGCTTAAGTTTATCAAACTGATAGCCTGGCGGTAAGCTTATATAATAGTTCACACAGTCGATTTTTATTCCGTTAATAGCAATTTCAGGCATGGATTATGTTATTCTACATTGACCTTTCCAGAAATTGTGAAACCTCCAGGGTAATGACCTAATTAGAACTTCCGCAACTGCTTTTGAGTGTCTTCTATGATTTGGGGTCCCCTGAAATCATGGCTTTGTATACTCTCTCTCTAGCTTTCACTGCCTGGAAGATAAGATGCGTAAATGAGAATTATCTTCCAGGTCAGATTCAGAATATGCTTTAGAACTGAAGATCAGTTGCAGTAAAAGAGGACGTAAGACACTTACTTCCTGGTCCCAGTGCGTGCGTAGAGTTACTATGCTCAGAGCTAGTGCTTGGACAAACAGTCCCACTATAATTCCCATCCAGAGTCCCTGTAGTGGGGAACAATGGTGAAACAAAATCTGTCCGCAAGAAGATTGCCAAAAAAATATAGGTTTGGAACTACCTTTCCTCCAAGACGGTAGACAAAAGCTAGTAATACAGAACAAGGAATGCCCATAAGATAGTAGGCTCCCAGGTTAACAACAGCCCCAATCTTCTGCCATCCACATCCCCTACAAGTGCCTGATGATGTCGAAACAAACGTGGTTAGCCAGTAACATATTTCTGCAAGTATCATTCTACACGCGTCCTGCGAATTTTTCTGAAGAAAGATTAAAACTACAAAAGCGTGTCAAGGTGGATTCTGAAGTTTCGAAAATGTTCCAAAAACCTGAAAGCACAGATTGAATTCCATCAAGGATATGTGATGCTGCAACGAGCACTAACATATCACTGACGTATGCCACTACTTTTTTCTCGGTGCTGTAGAAGTAGCCCCAATAGTTGCGACCCATGATCATGATTGAGGTTATCAGGGTGCCTTCTGCAGCAACCATGATTACTGCAACGCAAACTGATAGGCGAGCTGCTCGGGGTCGGCCCGCACCAAGTTCGTTTGAGACTCTGGTACTGTTTTATCAGGGAGATATCATAACAAAAAAAGAAAAAGGATAAAGAATTTTTTCCGGACTAAGGAAGCGGCTATTAATGTTTTGAGTAACTTCAATCAGTGAACCTGAGTTTTCCCAGGCTTACCTTATAGCACTGCTGAGTCCAAGAGGTATCATAAAAATCGTTCCACATGTGTTGAGACTGGCGACAAAGCAAGATTGTCAGTTTAAGTGGCCACACATATCAGGTTATAAATTCAGACCATATACAAGCCTAACCTGATAGATAGCACCGATGTTTCAAGCTTTGGATTACGGAGAAGACCAGATAACAGAACCGTCATCTCAAATGACCAGATCTCCAAGCTAGTTGAAGACGTAATAAGAAGAAGATCAAATTGAATAGTACTTACTGACCTAGATATCACCTTGATGTCATAAATAATGGATGTATGCAGAATACCTAAGCATTACAGCTGAAGGAATTGCGAGTCTTAGGAAATTGGGTATTCCTTGCAGGGCCTCCCTCGAAAAGCCAGTCCAAGATTTCTTGCAGGAAGGTGATATCCTCACATATAGCACCAGCAACAAAGCATTAATCCAGTAAGAGATGGCATTAGCCATTGCAGCACCTTTATTTCCAAGACCAGACTTAAAAACCAGAATCCAACAGATAAATATGTGCATAAAAGTTGTTAATCCTGCATTAATCATCATGGGTGTGACATTGTTTTGGGTTTGCAAGAACCTGACGTGACATTCCTGGATTGCGAAGCCAAAAATGGTAGGGATCATGAAACGAGCATATTTTCCAGCCTCAGCTGATATTTCTGGATCTTGTCCTAAGAACACAAGAATCTGTCCAGCGTTGGCCCATACAAGTGCCAGGGGAATGCTGACGAGTAGAAGAACAATCATGGCTCTCTGCAAGTGTATGCCCAGCATATTGTACTGCTTTGCTCCATAAGATTGACCACAGAACGTATCTAATGCACTCCCCATTCCTTTCTATTAACCACAAAAATGAAACTTGTCAGGATACTAGTTCAAGCAAAGGTATTGACGATAACTGATTGAAGACACAAACTTACAAAATTTACCAGCAAACTGAAACCAGTGACTGAAGCAAAAGAAGTGGCCATAGAAGCGCTAGAAAGGGCCAACTCTCCAAGATGACCCACAAACATGACGGAAATAACTTGTAAAAGGAATATCAGGAAATTCACTGAAACAAGCGGCCCTGCCAACCACAACTGTTTCTTCAACTCCTCGACAACTTCGTGTTTGCTGAATCCACGTTTAGGTTCCAATTCTATTTCTTGATCAATGAGGGATGATTCAAGACTTGTTTGTTCTTCGAAGTCCATAGTTCTTAGCTCCTCTACTTCACATACATCGACAGCTTATAAAGATACCTTCAGAATTGGAGGTTCAGAGCCAACCATTCCAAGTCTTTTTCACATCCTTCTTTTCCGGCACTTTTCAAATCCAACGATATGTAAACTTAACTATCCGGACTATCTGATCTCTAGAGGTATATTGGGAAATATTATAGACCAAAGGGATCAAATGAGTGAAGCACAGTACATAAGACAATAAGTACTAGCAAGTGCAGAGTTGCTGCTTTTGCTATTGTACTATTGCAGTAGAATTGTTTAGATTCTGCAATTAATCTGATGTGAGTTGTACAACTTTTATGTTTTGTCCTCGTACAGAGTTTTACATTTAGTCTAAGTAACTGATATTAAGCTACTTATCGGTGAAGTACAAAATGGACTGGAGATTTTTTTTTTTTTAATCTCTCCTATCCTCCACTGCATCTCTTCGATCATCGAACTTATTCTTTATGCATCTTCTTTCTCAAGCAAAGTCTAACTTGACTATTTGAGAATGGAAGTGATTTTGCAGAGACGTGTGGTCCTTTTGGCTTTCAATCGCATTAGGAGTAGGAAAAGGATTTCAGTTTGGATCTTCATGATTTTTATTCAACTGTCAAAATCCAAGAAAAGGAAAGTTAACAAACCGGTATGATGGGTTGCTTTCATCTATAAATTCAAAGGTAAGATTAGTGTTTATAAGTTACAATATTGGGACTATTTAAAATTTACCAATTAAAAGCATAAATTAATTGATAACTAATTTAGCCTGTTAGCTCAAATAAACACCATAAAATTATTATATTATTGAATATATTAATTTGTAAAATATTAATTACGTATATACAAACACAAGCCTAACACTTTCGTGGAACTCCTTTATTAAAATAAATTATTTGTGCAGTCTCTCTGTCTCTGTACTCAAAACCTTGTCGTTTAGTACCTCATGCTGAGTACAGAATGGGGACCGAGTGTTCTATGTATATATGTCTATGTGTGTGGGTGTGATATTTCCTGCTGACACAAGATGAGACGTAGAGCGAACATTATAACAAAGTAACGGTAACGAGTGAAGTCGGTGGGTAAAGTAAGATTAAATTAAGTAAGAGTGTCTTCTAAAATAATATTTTTTAATCTTACAGTGATTATTAATAAATTGGCATCTCAAAAGTCAAATCCAAGTCTGATATAAATCCTGAATTGATTGAATTTTCGGTTCTCCTGTCATACTTAACATTTTACCATAAATTAATTCATATTTATCGTTGACAATTAACAAAAGTAATTAACAGTGTCACAAACATATTACTGGCATTAACACTTTTGGTGGTGGCACAGGCACTGGAGGAAGTTTTCTGGACTTCAATGCATTGTCAAGTCAGTATTGTCTGTCATCTTTCGTTTTCTTCTGTAATTCTAAAGCAAGACTTCCATTAATTGACATCGTGATGGATTAATTGCTACTTTATCCAATTTATGAGATAAAAGACAAAAGTCATTCGCCAATGATCATCGTCTTTGGCGAGAATCTCTATAGAAAACAAATAGAAAAAACTGTGTGATTTATATGAAAGAAACTTTCCTGTGGACATGACAAACAAAAACGACAAAGATCCGTTGGACTTCGCGATTATGGATCAGATCCATAAGAATCCTTTTTTAATAACAAATTGCAACTCTTCTCTGTAAATAAAAATGCAATGAATAAATTATTAGGTATAACATGCAACTCTTATTTATAAATACGTAAAGAACAAATTATTACGTGTAACATGCAGTAGATATTCGTTACACCTCAATGGACAAGAAGTATAGAACCAAGCCATTCTATAAATAAATACATACATACATATGTATATTTCAACATGTGTGAGACTAAATTTCAATAATTTATTTAATCATTCGTTTACATTCTCTCAGTTTGACGACCAAAGTCATTATGCGAATATTAGAATATAATATAAATGTACATTCATCATTAATACTGACAACTGTAAAGTTAAAATAAACCATACACGTGTATGGTTGATATCCTCCACTATAACAAATTATGTTACAATAAGTTTATATATCATACCGAGCATCATCTGTGAGGTGTGCTCAGGATTATTCACTTTTTCTATTATATTGCTTTTCTCTTTCTTAGTATCAAAGCACGCAAGAACAATGTCTACCTCGGTCGCTTCCTCTGTGTCCTCAGTGCAGACATCTTCGTCTCCTTCATCAAGAACATACACACTCTTCAACTCATCTAGCCAGATCACATCTATCAAGTTGGATAGGAGTAACTATTTGGTCTGGGAGTCTGTTGTCCTCCCGTTGATTGAAGGAAACATACTTGTATCCCACATTAATGGGACCAGTGTAGCGCCACCTCATCTCATCACTTCTGGTACGGAGATCATTCCAAATCCAGCATTTGAGGATTGGTTCTCAGTCAATGAACTTCTTATAGGGTGACTGCGCAACACAATGAGTCTGGAGGTTGGTGCTCAACTTCTTCATTGTCAAACTGCTCGAGAACTTTGGATAGGAGCAAAAGAACTTACGTGTGCATCTATAAAGTCTAGGGTGATGGTGTTCAAGTCGGAAGTCCACCAAACTAGGAAAAACAATATGAAGATGGAAGAATATTTGGCAAAAATGAAGAGCATCTCAGATCAACTCACCTTAGCCGAAGCCCCAGTTGCTACGGATGACCTCATTCTACATACGTTGAATGGTTTGGATGCAGACTACAATCCCATTGTAATAAAGCTAATTGATCAAGTTGATTTAACGTGGGTTGAAACACAATCAGCATTATTGGCGTTCGAAAGTAGGCTGGAGCAACTTAATCACTTCTCATCTTTAACTATTCAACCATCGGCAAATGTGGCTCAACGAGTGGGATCAGATTCTACTAATAACAATCAGAAAAATTTCTCAAAAAAATCCTCTTGCCTTGGTTCTCGTGGTGGACGAGGCCATGGTAGATCTCATGGAAGAAAAGGAGGATATAATAACAGTGGTGGACGTCTCTTTTGCTACCTATGTGAGAAACCTGGACATATGATACCGAATTGCTATCACAGGTTTGCTAAAAACTTTTACCCACCATCAACACAAAATAGTTATTCACCTTCAGCTTTTTCTGCGGAACCTCATACGGTTGATGACCCCTCATGGTATATGGACAGTGGTGCTTCATATCACGTGACACCAAAT
>JANIIA010000009.1:1154126-1167745 GCA_027478495.1 Erythroxylum alaternifolium | reverse complement strand
TCAGGGACTATTTTACAAATATAAAAAATTGCCCGAAACGGTACCCGGTATTGACCGGTACCGGTACAGTACCGTTCTAGAACTCAATCCGGTACTAAATCTGGTACGATATTTGCAACATTGTCTGTGAGGTGTGCTCAGCATTATTTCCTTTTGCTTTTCTCTTTCTGCGAAAATTGAAATGATATGTTTCACTGTACGGTAAGAACTTCTGTCATAGTGAAACATAGCTGATGAACGTTAAAAGTCTCAGTCACTCTCACCCAAGTCCCAAATTAACTTATAGGTAGAAACATGTTTAACTGTAGCTGACGTTATTCAAGGACTTCAACTACAATTGGATTAAAATATTTAATTATATTTTTGAAATATCTAATTATATTATTTTAGTAGTTTTCTGTATCATAATAATTCATATTGACTAATCAATATATATATAAAGTCAATGTTATGTCTTTTTATTAGTTAATATATAAGAATAATTTAGTTAATATCATCAATAATAGCATGAAAATCACTAGTTACTGTTACTAATAGCGAGTTGGTAAGATGTACTTTTAACCTTCATAATCCTAACACAGACCACAGATGTTACAGGCAAGATCTATCTTTGGGCCTACGAATAATGATTGTCCAGAACGGCATGCTTCCTTCGAGAACTAATATCAAACCAATCAACTGTAGAACCATGATGATACTGTTCTTTTTTCTTCAAGTTCCATACACGGATCTTCAGTCTACTATGAGTTTTGGGTTTTATATGGTCATTTTCTGAGAGCAGATTGCGATTTAACTGCTCAGTGTTGAAGAAGGAAAATCTGGAGTCAGGAACTTCCATGGACAGCCTCGGAACGAAGTTGGGCAGCGGAGGTACGTGAGGAGCTGCTAATGCCAGGATGTGTTTGGACTTCGGAATTGGTTTACGGCTTCTGGTATATCATCCAAGCTTAAAGTGCCATTGGAGTATCTCATATTTTGCTGTAGGAAAAAGTAAATATGGTAATATTGACTAAATTACCCTAAGCACCATAATTTAGAAAATAATTAAAGATATCAATTATTTTAACATCAATTATGTAATTAAATTCTTTATTTATCTATTTACATATTCTATATTTTATAGTTATTTTTACCCTATTCAATATTTATTGTGTTGTATATTTTACTACATATTTTTATATTTTTATTTATACGTATTTATTTATAATATTAGTATTATTATTATTCTACGTCTTTATAATTATTATTATTTAAAAATTTAGTATTACATTATTTATTTTATTTTATTTGATATATGCATATATATATATATATTTGTGTGTGTATGTTAAAAGCAACATTTTACTGAATAAGAGTAAGAGTATATACTACTCCACATATCTCACACTCAACAAAATTCTCATCAAGTTTGTTATTGTTATAGCAATAAGTTATCACCCACCTAGCATCATATCTAACAATTTGGGCAATTCATGACGGCCCTGTTTAAGATGGATATTAGTTAACAGATTTATTCGGATCCGGTTTGGGAGGTTGACCCGGATTGGCTTAATGTTGAATTAAGGTTTCAAATTCTGGAAAATTACAGCATTTAAAGACCTAGAGAGTAACTTTAATTTGTAGTGAAAAATGGGTTATATATATTTATTATTTTATAAATTTCACATCTTTCCAACTTTGCGGCTCCGTTGATATTGCCTGCATTAACGGTGCCATAAATTCACATTTTCTACAAATTTTGCCTACGAGACGATGATTATCACTTGGTTTAGTATTGAAAATAATTTTAATTTTTTATTAAAGAAAATAAGAAGAAAAAAGAATGTCTAAAATCATGTTGTATTCCACCTTGAGGTGGCCTCTTATTAGCTATTATTACTTTTTTCCTAAAGTGTTACATGAGGGCCTCAACTATGAATTATAATTATTACTTTCTCCTAAAGTATTACATGAATGCCTCAACTATGAATTATAATTATTACTCTTTTCCTAAAGTATTACATGCGTGCTTCAATTAAAACAATCAAATCTTAGCAAAATCATTTGGCCTGAACCTTTTGATCTCCCACAAAAGGAAATGTGACAATCATTATCGAACATGGATGCCACCCCATAGTTGACACTCTAGCTCCAACAACTCCCTAAGCTTCCATATAAGTCAGAACTGCACCGTACCAATTGCAGGACTAGACCACCGTGACGAGCGGTCCAAAATCCAAATGCATACCAGTAGCTATTTCGTATTCGCCATTTTGGCACTTCTCATTTCGGGGACCAATGCTGACCTTCCTGGCCAGCCTGGTCAGTACCTAAGTCTTGCCAACCAATACTTGGCTCCTCATAATGCTGCTCGTGCCGCTCTGAGACTGAGGCCATTAGTTTGGGATACAAGACTAGAGCGTTACGCGGAATGGTACGCCGACAAGAGGCGAGAAGACTGCAATTTGAAGCACTCCAATGGACCTTATGGAGAGAATATTTTCTGGGGCAGCGGTTCAGGCTGGACTGCGGCTCAGGCTGTCGCGGAGTGGGTGTCGGAGCGAAAGTGGTATGATTATTATTCTAATTCTTGTGCTGACACCGGGGATTGTGGGCATTACACACAAATTGTTTGGAGGGATACAAAAAGGGTCGGATGTGCAAGTGTGACTTGTGATGATGGTGACACTTTCACGACCTGCAACTATGATCCTCCTGGAAATTTTGTTGGAGAGAGGCCTTATTAAATTGTTTGTTCTTCCCGATAAGGATTATCTAATCAGTTTATAAAACTTGGAATCAGGTGTGTGTTGATATAGTCTTCTTCTTCTTAAGACGCTTCTAATTTCAATAAAGAAAATGTACCTAAAAAGTTGCATGGAACTCCGAGCAATATAACCAGTCAAGTTCAACCGTTGTTTGATTGGATTTCCTCGTTTTCTCTATATTTTGTAGATAAATTTCCATGTAAAGGCTTAAAAAGCCTAAGTTACTATACTTTCGTCCTCCTCCCTCTTTATACCCTGCATATGCTTTATTGCACCTTAATCATTCCCAAGCAGTGTTAAGCTCTTTGGGCTTGAGAGTTTCATTTCAGAAAGTGTTTGAATTGTAAAAATTTTTTCTTTTATGGTTCCCTGTAGTGAGGAGCTTCTGTTGCTTACATCATGTATTCTTTGGATTGTGTCCTTACTCTTAAAATAACAAACGTTTTTAGTCTTGAATCCGCAGCATGTTGGTCATTTTACTCTCAGATATGTTTTGAGGCTTTTAAGAATCTGTACGAGGAGATATTGGGAGCAACTAAGAGAACGCATATTTTCGAGACAGAATGCTTATTAACCACCATGATTCAAGTAAAAAAAAGATCATTTGGAGAAAGCCAACGCAGAATTATAGTGAATTACTAGGCCTGATTATGTATAAATATATAGTTGTACCTAAAATACAGAATGATTTTTATTGGTAACATGATTTATCCGATTCGTTATGTGCGTAGAATCCATAAGACAAACTAATCTCGGAGGGCTCCTGATCAAATCCGGTAGCACCTATCATCAGTAAGGCTTTTCACCGACGTAATTCCCAGGAGGATCATAGTTACAAGTCATAAACACGTCACCGTCGTCACAAACGACACGAGCACAGCCAATTCTCCTCGTTGTCTTCCACACTATTTGCGTATAGTGCCCGCACATTTGTCCCTCGTCACATTCGTTCGTCGGATAGTGGTAGTACTTCTCTTCACCAGCCCAGGTTCCGACTGCATCAGTCGGCGTCCAAGAAGAACCACTGCCCCAATATATGTTCTCTCCAAGCTTGAAGTTATCTTCAGGGAACGAGTGTTTAAGTTCGCAATCTGCTTTCCTTTGACCAGCCCACCACCTTGCGTATCTCTCCAGCTGAAAATCCCACATCAGAGGTAGCTCCCACTTGGCTGCTCTCACCAAGTTATGAGCAAACAAAAACTGTAGTGACTCTCCAATGCAACCCCAGCAGAGTTGCTTTGAAATCTTGTATATGGTCTCGTTATCTGGTGGTTTTCCATTCGGTGGAAATGATTGGCTGGTGGTCAGTAGTATGTTGGTTGAGAAGGTGATGAAGAAGAGAATAGAAAGAAGCGGAAGGTGTTGCTTCATATTCTTAATCCGAATGTGTGTGGCACCAGATTTGTTGTGGCGCTACATTCATTTATATTGACTTCAGGAAGACACTGTTATCTACAGCCAGAAAAACAAAAACAAGACGCAGATATGGAGTGTGAGTTATGAAGTCCAATCATTGCTGAACTGTACTATGTATTGAGTGGTGACTTGAGTAGTGTGAACTGGAAGCTGGATAGTGTTCTTCAACAAGTTATTGGTTGAATTGCTTGGCAAAATCTATCAAACATAGCAGACAGACTCTCGTGAGCTGGGTTTATGTTGTGCCCGTGATACTATGTTGTTTGTATTACCGGACATTGGTGTCCACCACCACCACGATGGTTGGTTCTAGAAAATTTTAAGGGACGCGTGGCACGACAAGTACCGTGAGTCTTCTTGTTTTTTCCCACGTTTCATCGTCATCACATGGTCTTGGAACTGCAACCCGACACACAAAAGAATTTCAGATTGTTTGTTAGTTGATACGGTTGGAAGAAACAATAAAGCTCGTCATGTTTCCTTCAATCATCAACAACGGCCTCTAGTTAACGAAGTAACACTACAACAGAAGGGGTCCCTAATTCGTTACTGAATATTTAGCGATGATACTAAATCGTTGTCCAAATCGTTGCAAAATGTCGGCAGGCAGCAAAATACTATAAGCAACGTTTTTACCAAATTGTCGTCGATTGTTTTTTGCCATGAACTGAATACGTAGCTAAAAGAGATACTAAATTATCGTTAATGATATTTTGACTCGCTTAGTTTTCGCGAGCGATGAATAGACAAATCGTCACCAAAATTGCAAAAACAAGAATTTCTGCATTTTTTGAAACATAGTTAAAAGTTATTGGCAACATTTTTCAAAACGTAGTTAAAAAATTTTGGTGATATTTTTAAAAACATGGAAAAATCTTTTTAATTATGTTTTAATTTTGTTAATAAACATTATTACTAAAAATTTTATCTTGTTAGTTATAATTATTGGTAAAATTTTTAATCCATGTTATTGTATGTAATATTTAAATTTTTTGTTTTATAATTTATTGTATAAAAATATAATTAAAAATAATTAGAAATTGGAAGCGTTTTATATAAATAATAAAATATCATTAAATGTTAGTTACGAACTTTAATAAAAATAGTTATGTACAATCTGAGATTCATTTTCATTGCCACTGCGACTTACATAATTCAAGTCAAGTACTCGTTTGATCATCTTTTCAATCTTGGCCAACTTTCGTTGATTATGTTTTAACTTTTATTCATTATATTCTAATTTAGCCTTAAGTGACTAGTTTTCTTCTTCAAGATGGTCAACATGTGCCGGTCATGCTGAGGATGAAGCAGTCAGCTTAGGGCCAAAATCAAAACCTTTAATATAGCCGGATTTTGTATCGAGCATGTTGTTGCAAGCGTCATCTAAATTTGACTCATTTTCGTTAGACAATGATCTTTACAACAACTCCTGCATCTTATTCTAAAATTTAAAAAACAAAACTAATATTCAATGCAAATATTATTAGTTAGTACTACTTAAATAAATAAACTTAAATTTTAAATAAAATTTTATCCTTATATAGTTATTTTGCACTTCTTCTGCATTCAATCTTGACCTTTTTCATAGTGAGTGAGTTTACACAGTGTGATTCTATCACATTTTTGTCTATGTAGTTCTTTTTCACTTTGTTTTATGAAAAAAAAGAATTGAAAACACAATAAATAATATTGTATTTACTAATATAATTATAACTTCTAAACAAAGAACAAATGATTTGAAACCTTGGGTGTGAGAAGTTCTCATTTTTTTCTGTTAACTTTAGCTTTCTCACACTTTTCCTAAATAAAGAAAAGAAAAAGTCATTAAATTGTGTAACAAGATTAATGAAAGCAAATGTGAAGAGAAAGAAGACAAATCTCAACGTTCGTAGAGGCCCAATAATCACACATTTGACTCCAAATTTCTGAAGACATTTATTCGTGAACATATCTCCTTGTCTCCTCATAAGTAGGAAAAGATTTGTAGTATTTATGTACTCGATAACGATGATCCTTGACACTTTGTTTCAACAGTGAAATCACACAACTTGAAACTTTAGGGTTGTCGATATCAACGATATTGAGTTTTATCTGTGAACAACAAGTAAAAGTGAAATTAATTTTTAAATAAGTAAAACAAAATTTCATATAATTAGATAAATTGAAAAATTACCGAAACTTTGTCCAAAATATTTTGTAGCAAGTTGTCTTCCGTCAATTACTTGACACGCTAAAGACAAGGCACAAACGAAACCCAAACATAAATACTTAGACTATTAAAGCAGAACATAAAAATTCATCAATGATTTTAAGAATATTCCAAACAACAACACTTTTTCAAGACCTCAATTATATTCACACAAAATCCAAATGCAAATATTCATACTATTAAAGCAAAACATATGGTAAACATTAGTTGGGCGACTTACGTGGATAGACACAGACAATCGCATACTACAAAGAAGAAGGAAGAGATTGGACGATTATCGACACACTTTAACACAAAATTGGGTTTGCAAAAAAGACAATTTCGTATTTAATATAATACACTTCATTTGTTTATAGAGTTGGGTCTTAGGACTTCAAATGTAGAAAATGCTTATAACTATGTGATAGGGCTTAGAATGAAATTTATATGATTAGAGTGAATCTTAGGACTTTAAAAAGAAAAAAAAAAGCCTAAACTTAAGTCTTAAGTCTTGGGAAATGGATAAAATGCCTAGAATACATATTAAGGTTTTAAAATAAAGAAAATTCTTATCATAAATTATTATAATGGGAATCACACTTTTACTTGTATCGAAGTTCTATTTTGATCACTCCAAAATTCTCCATTTTGCCAATATTTATTTCAAAGACAAACTACGTGAAAATCTTGATATAATAAAATATGTACGAAGACATGCTAACAAGTGCACTAATTGCAACAATTAATAAATTGAAGTCCTTATAAAGGAATTGGATATTGATCCTACAAGTACTCGTAAACTTCTAGCTCTCATTGCTACACTTAATTTAGATGATCAAAACAAAAAATGAATTATCCTAAAGTAATCTAACATTAAAACAAGTAGAGAGCTTAACCAATAAGAATTAACTAAGTTAGGACTTTAGCTGCTCCGTTCTTTTTGGATGAATGGAAGTACAGTAATATGTACAATAGACATCGTCAAAGAATTGTTTATGTATAAATTTATAGATATAAACAAATTTATATAATTTAAATACAAATATAAACAAGGCAAGTAAAAATATATGAAAAATTATATAAATGTCAATTATAATTAACTTCAAAATTATTAAGCACACGTATCATTAAAAAATTTTCTTTTCAACATTATTATTTTTAAGAATGTTATTATACACAAAAATTTATTAAAATTCTCCGAAGAAAAATATAAGATATAAAATCTTAACTTTTGAAGACCAAATTTCAGCTTTTAGCGACAATTATTGATAGACTCCAACACTAGTGACGAATTTAGCATGACGTTGCTAAATGTTAACCCTTTTAGGATAATTAGAAAAAATTGTTGCAAAATATACTTCTTTAGCAATGATTACATAAAATATTGCAAATACGTTGACGTTCTGTGACAAATAGCCAATTCGTTGCCAAAAGATTACTTTTAGCGACGATTTGTAAATTGCTACAAAAAATTTTATCACCAGTAGTTTGTTATGTGGTAGTGTAATGTTGAGAACAACTTACAGAGGTTGTAAAAGGAAACCACGTGAATAGAGTAATGTCAAATGCTGGAGGATTCACCTTAATTACTAGGGATAGATTTATTTCTTATATTCTATTTATTTTACGAAATTCGACACAGAATGAAAGCTTGGAAATCATATGAATAATTATTAGATAAATCGAGCCTAAAGTTAATATTTGTTTGTTTGTATAACGAGATATTTTTAAAAATAAAAATTATTATTTTAATAATCTTTATATTGAATATTGTTTACATTTTTCTACATTGATAAGTAGTACTAAGATTATGAAAATCATTAAAATAATATTTTGTTATAAATATTAAATGCATGCTTAAAAATAGTAAAATACAAATAATTTGCTAACAAAATTATTTAATTTTTTTATATGAATTCAAAAGAAAAATATTACCAAGAAACGAGTGAATGTAACTCATCCGTTCTTTAACCCATACACGTGAATCTAAACTTGGCCCAGATAAAGTCATTTGGACATCGTTTTTACCGTCATAAATGCAGAGTACGTCTATTTTGCAAAGATTTTTACGTAGAAATCTAAGAGGTTTATTTTTCCTATAAATCTTTAAGTCGGGCATAGTCTATATATTGGGTGAAAAATAAAATTTTTTTCAAGGGGTAATTAATTTAAATTTTTTTAGAATTGTTAAATTTTGAATTTATTTTTATAATGTTTACTTTTATTAAATATAAAAATAAAATACATGTAAAATACAAATTATATATTTATCAATTAACTATTGTTGATAATGGGTTAAAATTTTATTTTGAGCCAATTTTAATTAGTTTAGATTAAATTTAAAAACTGAATTATCTTTTGATTAGTTCATCATATTGTACGTGTTTTATTTCTACTTTTAATGAAAATTTTATTGTAAATATTTTAAAATTTCAAAATACAAAAAAACGTTTTAAAATTATAATTTTTTAAAGAGTAATTTAATTTGATTTGGGCTAACCTTACATAAAAATGCTTTAATTTAAAATTAATGTGTCAAATTTAAATTTTAAAATTCCAAACAAAATTTAAGTTTTAAAATTAATATAAATTCAAATTCATACTTCAAAAATAATATTATTTTAGACTCATCTCATTAAAAGTCTTAGCGTCAATTCAGCTTTTGAAAGGTTTTTACCGCAAATGTTATTTTTAAGAAAAATGAGTGTTTGATCGTAAAATTTAAAAATATTTTTTAATAAAAATAATTTTTTTAGAAATTAAAATACAACTTTTTAAGAGATTCAAATTAAAATTTTTTCAAAAATGTTCTATAAATAAAAATTCTACTTATATAAACCCATCTTAACATATGTTTTTAAAAAGTCAAACGGCCACCGTTGCCGTTCCTGCTCCTATATGTCTATTATTTGTTGCCCGGACATATTTTAAACATGTAGAATAGATGAAGTTGACCAGTCCCTGATGGAAAATAAAACGATCCAAAAAGAGATTACCTCAAAAACATATGTAAATGTCTTACTAAGTAATTAAGGAAACCAGACTGTTAAAAAAGCACCCAAAAAATCGATGCTTTGGGTTCACATTTATCTCTAATTAGATGATTCTCGATTCTTCGCTTACATATGGTGGCGGTCAGTTACACTCTTTCCTTTCCCAAGAACCCAACGATTCTCAACCCAACTCCGCCTTGTTCCCGCGTCCTTGAACGTTTCACTTCGCGGTTTGGATCGAGGCTCGCTTTTCACAGTGGCGGTGGTACGGTAGTGGTGACCGATCGGAAAATGATGGAGTGGTTGAAGAGAGTGGGGAGCGGCCGCGGTGGCGGCTGCTTCAAGGAAAGGAGTATGAGAGGGGTGGAGATTGAAACCGACAGCGGTGGCGAGGATGTGCTTGACGCGTCCGCTGCCCAGGGGAAAGTTTCGCCGGAGCATCTTGTTATCATGGTTAATGGACTTGTTGGCAGGTAACGAGTTGAGATAGGGTTGGTGATTTTAGGTTTCAATGTGGTTGTGTTTGGAATTGAAGTCTTTGGAGTTTGACTAAGTAATATATTTGGTTGCTTGGTTTGGAATTGTGAGGCTTTTAGGTCAAATTCCAAAGTGAAAATCAATTCTAGTTCTTGAAAAGTTGTATTCTTGTGCGATCAATATAGGTTGTAATAGAGATTCTATATGAATTTAGACCAAAATGTCTTGCCTCTGGACCTGACTCCAAACATTTAAGTCTATTGAGATGCTTAATGTCGCATTGGTAGACACAGTTAATTAAAGGATTTCTAATCTTTTTATTGAAAAATCTTTTTACATCAATGCTTTGTGCAAAAACCACAGAGACATGATTACTCTAATCCTATCAAAAATAAAAGCACTGGTTTCTCTGGAGCCTTGGAGTTTCCTTACTGTATAATCTTTAGGTTTGAGTTGATTTGTCAAAATTTTATCGATTTCCATGGATTTTTACCCTGCGTGCAAACGTCTTAAATTAGTTTGTTTTTTAATTGCAACAAACAAAATGATAAATAGAAACTTCTGTGTGCAGTTCTGCCGATTGGAGATACGCTGCAGAGCAGTTTGTAAAGAGACTTCCTGACAAAGTGATTGTGCACCGTATGTTTCAGTTCTTGTTAATTAGCTGTGATGCTACATAGTTATCTAACATTTCAGTAAATTGGAAATTGCTTTGCATCCTGTTGACAATGAATTTCCCCTTTTCTTGATCATATAGATATTACTTCTGAAAAACTTTCTTTTGGAGAGTGCGCAATACCCAAAAAAAAAAAAAGGGCTTTATTGGAGATGCATTACAATGCCATGCTCCATGCATAAATGCCATCTTATCTCCATTTAGAGAATTCTGAACTACTCTTTTGATGTTCATGGTGCTTTAAAATGATTTTCAGGGTTCTTGCATTGTTGTTTACTTTAACTTGTGACTGGCCATGACTAAACAGACGGCTACATACCGGAGAAGCATGAATTTATATATGTTCTTCTAGCATACCCCCGTTAGGGAATTTCATTTGTGAATGATGTTGCCACACTTAATATCTTCAATGCAGGCAGTGAATGCAACTTCTCGAAACTAACATTTGATGGTGTTGATTTGATGGGTGAAAGGTTAGCTCAAGAGGTATGACTACTTTTCTCCTGGGGATGCTCCAATTGTTGCGTTCTATTTGCTATATGTTCCTTTTGTCTTCAGTAAGTGGCTGCGGGCAATCTTTTAAAAAAATAGATTTCATGTCTGTTGCAGGTATTGGCAGTTATCAGACGTAGGCCTGAAGTACGGAAGATCTCCTTTGTTGCTCATTCATTAGGTGGCCTTGTCGCAAGATATGCTGTTGCAAGACTGTATGAACATCCTCCAAAACTCAATATTGCAAGTCTGTCTGGGAGTTCCATTGGTGAAGATCTTGTGAACTCAGTGCAGTGCCTTGGCCAGCCGAATGATGCTAGAATTGGAGGACTGGAACCAATGAACTTTATAACTGTTGCAACACCACATCTTGGCTCAAAGGGACATAAACAGGTCAACTGAGCAATGCTTCCACGAGCTTCAATTGTCATAAGCTTGATGTATTCTTCACATTTCATTGCTTTTTCTTTGTTTCTTTCGTCTGTGTACTTATGAATTTGTGTTATATTCCTGAATAATTTCCTTAACTGAAGACTAAGAAAGTTAAAATTGATTAATTGTAGTTGCTATTGTGTTGTGAAAATGAATCTTCTGAACATTTAGATTTTTTTACTTTCTTTTCTGTTTGGTGGTTGTGTTATATGTTTAATGAGAAATTTTCAAATTTGACCATAAACTTAGAGATTTTTGTTTGCATTTGATTCTACAGCTCCCATTCCTCTGTGGTCTTCCTTTTCTTGAGAGAAGAGCATCCCAGACAGCACACTTATTAGTTGGGAGGACCGGAAAGCATCTCTTCCTCACTGACAATGATGGTGGAAAACCTCCCCTTTTGCTTCAAATGGTTAATGACTCTGATGAACTACGGTTCATGTTAGTATTAATCATATACTATTCTTTGGTTGGCTGAAAGTTTAACTTCTGGTAGATAATATGATTTTTTTTTTAACTGTGTAGATCAGCTTTACGTGCTTTCAAGCGCCGTGTGGCATATGCAAATGCAAATTATGATCGTATCCTTTTGTCCTTTGCATTCGCATTTTTAAATTTGTGTATTTTTTTTCATAGATCTTAACTGTATCTATCAAGTTTTCCATTGTATTTTCCTTTAGTTAGATGAAGATATGGTTGGCTGGAGGACATCTTCAATCAGACGACAACAAGAACTTCCCAAGGTTTTCTGATAGTGATATCCAACTTTCTATTCTGATTGCCTGTTTGGACACGTTCTCATATTTTCATCAAGAATCCTAGTTTAACCGTATTATTACTGTCTTCTCTTTTAATTCCAGGCCAATCTTCTTGCGACAGATCAGAAATATCCACATATTGTACATGTTGAAAGAGAAATTTCGGAGAAAAAATATGAGAAAGTATCTACAGTTGTTGGAGATAAAGAGACTGATTTGGAAGGTATGACAAACTTCTATCCATCATTATTTGCTCTGCTTCTTCTCTTAGACTTTCTCGATGTTACTTTGGTCATGATGATCCCCGCGGGTGATAATGTTTGACATCTATATCTGAGATATCTGATTAGATACGTTTTTTCCTTGATCAATTTTGTTTTTGGTATTTTGTAAGACTCTTCTTCTTCTCGCTACCACAACTCTTCATGATGCATACCTTTTATTCTCCCATTCCCTTCCCAAACTGAAAGTAAAGCAACTCTTCATGATTCACACCTTTTATTCTCCCATTCCCTTTCCAAACTGAAAGTAAAGAGTATGATGGTTGGATTTCAATATCTTGCTGTCAAGCAAGCATCTTCTTTTTTCCTTAATTATGATTGCATAATCCGCCGAAGACGTTAGAATTAATATGATGGATAAAAGATGATGAATAAATACATAATAGAAGAATAAAAAGCATATTTACAAAAGTAGAAAGAAGAAAAAGCCTGGTTAACTATAATATTGTTATAATTACCTATCAGATCAGACTTAAGTTTTGTACATAATGTTCCCTATTAATCTATCAGACCATATGTTCATTTTGTGTATAACATACCCTATTAATCTGTCAGACCATATGTAAGTTTTGTGTATAATGTATCCTATAGTGTTATCAGACCATACATAAGTTTTGTGTATAATGTATCCTATAGTGTTATCAGATCATACGTTTGTATAGTGTATAATGTATCTACAGCATTCTTTCCATCTTCTTACACTGTTCATTTTTCTTTTCTTACACCTCGACTTCATAGTCGTCATTGTTTGACTTTGTAGAGGAAATGATCAAGGGTCTCACCCACGTCCCTTGGGAATGCATAGATGTTATATAACATCTCGTTACCTATGGGAGGTTAGAATAGTAAATATGAGTGATAAATGAGAGCTTAGAGATGCATTTTTATATTCATGCATAATATGACATGCTCATACAAGTGAATAGTGAACTTTTTTGTACATGAATTTAAGCGTACATGCATTCATGAATAATTTCGGGTATAATTAGAGTGAATTGTGAAATTTTGAGAATTTTGAATGTTTCTGCATTGAATATTTTATTGGTTAGTAGAATTATGGGATTTATGAATTTTGGTGAACTTAGTATTTATTTTGTGATTTATAAAATATTATGAAAAATAGGAAAAAGAAGAGAAGAAATCAAAGGAAGATTTGGAG
>JANIIA010000009.1:1066158-1127756 GCA_027478495.1 Erythroxylum alaternifolium | reverse complement strand
AACCCCAAATTCAAACATCACACAAAATGTAAAAAAATTGGCACAATTAATCTCAGTTTCGCAGATGATCTTCTTCTCTTTTGCAGGGAAAATTTGGATTCTATCCACTCCTTTATTAAAGCTCTTGACACCTTCAAGCAATTTTTGGGCCTGTAAATCAACTTGCGCAAGAGTCATTTTCTCCTGTCCAAGAGTGCTTCCTCTTTGGAATCTCTATATCTTCAGCTACGGGAATGCAACTTTAGTCTCCTTCGTTACTTTATCTTGGTCGCCCTGTGTCCACTAAGAGGCTAAATAACTCCGAATGTTGTCCTCTCCTTGAAAAGATTCACAAGCAAGTCCAGTTTTGGGTGAACAAATCCCTATCCTATGCGGAAAAACTGCAACTTATTAAATCTGTCCTCAACTCCTTGCATGTTTATTGGAGTTCCCATATCTTCTTATCTCATAGCATCATCAAATTGATTGAAAAAATTCTTAGAACTTTCTTATGGAGTCAACCAAATGGTAACCCTGGAGCAACAAAAGTTAGTTGGTTTGACCTTTTTTATCCAAAAGATGAAGGTGGTCTCAACATTTTATCTATCAAAACCGCTAATCATGCTTTAATTCTCAAGAGGTTCTGGTGGATTTTGGAGAACAAAAACAGTCTTTGGATCAAATGGTTGCATTCGTACTTCCTTAAAGGCCATTATGTATGGCACATCAAGCCGCAAGCTTCTCACTCCCATTTCCTCACTCAACTTCCGAAACTATGGGATGCAGTTCAACAGGAGGTCTCTTGTCAGATAGGTAATGGAAGAATGGTCTTCCTCTGGTCTGATGATTGATCAGGCCGAGGTCCACTGATCCACTCTCCTTATCACTTGCGTATCTCCTCTTTACACTCTCGACAAATAAGACTCTGCTCATTCATTAATGGAAATTCCTAGAATTTTCCACGTAATTTGCAACACCTCTTACCTGGATATTCCCCCTGATATAAACTCTGCTGGCATTTTTTTCTGGAGGGATATTCCACTCAAGAATCTTACCAACAAAACCATGATTAATTTGTTACGCAGATATGGTGGCAAAGTTCCCTGGTTTAAGACGATTTGGAGTAAGGTTTTAACTTCAAGAACCTCATTTATCTTCTGGTTGGCCATCCACCACTGATTGGCTGCCTTATTTGCATCTAGATAAATCTTGTCCAATGTGCACATTGCATGATGAATCACAGACCCATCTTCTATTCGAATGCCCCTTTAACAACTCCATTTGGGATTACGCTACTGCCAAAACTTCTTTGGTCTAATCTGGGTGTCTCTCTCATACACATTATACATAGAATTTCGACTCAAAACGCCTGTTTGACATTAGATCTTCATATTCATATCCTTGTATTGGGCACTTGTATCTAGATGCTTTGGAGGGAACGCAACCTAAGACGATTTGCCAATACAGTTTCCTCCAAGGAAGCTTTGATATCTATGATCATTTCTGAAGTCTGGGAACTCATTGTACTGAAGAATCTTCATTTGACTTCTAGTTCTACTATACGGGTTTCACTATACCTTTAGTATAACTTTGTTGCATTTTCTTTCTTCTTGGCTTTCGTATTTTTAATCCTTTGCCTTCGACGGTGAGGTAGATGAGGGTCCTCTCTCTTGTTTTATGATTTTATGACTTTTTTCATATTAATTAATTCCATTTCTTTTTTCAAAAGGAAAAATCTATAATTCTCTCTCACCACGAACACTATGTTGAAATCTTTAATCTGGATAATGTGATTAATATCTAACTACCTCTTCTAATATACTAATCTGTATAGCGATTAATTATCTAACTGTAATGATGTAATAATTTTATCCGTAGAAAATCCATTATTCATTTTTTTTAAAAACAATCGCTCTTGCAAGTGGGCTTGTGGTTTATAGTTGAGGTAGTTCTAGGAAGTGTTTTAGATCCTAACCCTCCTCCAAGATATATGGTAACCAACAATAATTCAGTTTGCAAGAGTATCTAGCGTCTGACCTGACCTTTTTAACTGATAATATCATTTCTAAAACTAACCTCGAAACCTACAATCAATCTTGGTCCTACGAATTGGGAAAATTTCTACTAAATCTTCCTTCAAAGATTTGGTTGAAACTATGCTTTGAAGATAATGCAGTGGGTTCAGAGCGGTGGAGGAGCAGGTTTGGTCCACGGACACTTACTACTAGTAGGCCAGAAGAAAAAGATTGACATGACATCATTGAAAAGGAAGCCTTTTAAAAATCGATAAATTGACAAGGGATTACAACTTACTTGGAAATTTGTTGACAATGATTAAATGGGAGGATAAATACGGGTTGTGATTCTCTGTCTTATTTTGTATGTATTTATCTTATCTTATTTAATTTCAACTACTTATTTACGTGAGTTTCATATAAATAAATAATTGAGATTGAATGAAACAGAATAAGTACATAAAAAATAGGACAGAAGATTTGTGGCTGATAAATACATTAGAATTCACAAACACCAATTAACATCTTTATCCTATTTCAGTCTTATCCTCCCACTTTGATGTCTAAATTATTGCAAACCACGTTACATTTTTCCTTCTTAAGAATAAATGCTTTTTAGTGGAGTGACTAGTGAGATTGACAAATTTCTGTCGGGATGTTCGTGTTGACCAGTAGTTCTGACATGACACTACTGCTTGCTCCACGTATCCTCGTCCAAGTTTATGAATGTTATGAATGATTCCAACAATCTGACATGGGGCAATTGGCTATAGGAAAAGTACTTATAGAATCGGTCTTCCCAACTGGAAATGATTGACATGAATATCAGCTCAGAACCTCATTAGGATTTTTCTTTAAAAATATATAAAAAGGATGTTTGCCATTAAGCTGTTTGCTTCAGCATGTTTCTGTGATATGTACCAAGCCGAGGATAAGCTGAAACTGAACAAACCAAGCTTCCTGCGTAATTCTTTTCGGAACTCTAAAGAGGGTATGACGATTTCAAACAAAAATGCAAGAGAAGAAAAGCTAGAAAAGAGCTAGTAATTGTGCATGAAGCAAGAACGATAATTTACAAACACCAGTTCTTAAACGGATTTAACTCATCCCATGTATAACTTATCAGGACTCTATTCTGTTTCTAAACTCACTAGTGCAAGACATGAAGCTTTCCTGAGGGACACCACAGAGTCATCTCAGGCGACCGCTGATCATCACGAAGAAGAATATCCTAGAGTATCGTTACTCTTTTTCTCATCCTGTTCTTTTGAGCTACACAAATTGAAATATGCTTTAGCAAACTAGGTGTAGAAAGCTGTAATAGCAGTCACTTTTTAGATTCTGAAACAAGGCTATTACCTCAGAGCTTCTTCGCCAGTACTGGTATCGACGCACGCGTCTTGCGGCTTCTGTGTTGCTAATGAAACACATGAATTCTCTTGCAACAGAGTGGATAGACTTCTGCAGAACTGTTGGTAAACAAGAGATTAAACATACCACCACAAGTCAGCCAACAGTTTGCAAGCATATAAATGGCGCTGTATAGTGAGATACCAACTTAGATGGTATCGTTTTACCTCCTTGTACTCTCTTAGCTCCCCTGCAGATTTTGATATTTCTACTACACAGTTGGCAGGAGCAACCTCAATCACCTAAATTTTAATGAAGAATGATGAGACTCCTGATGATATTAGAAATTTTTTGATCTTTCAGGGATTGTGCTATGTAATGGATTACCTCTGCTGACAAGTCGTACAGTGATCTGGTACATCTAGTCATCTTTTGTTTTGGATGCATTTTGATCTGCCATGACGCAATTATAGATTTCAGTTTTCCTTGACAAGACATATTCTAAATTGGAAAAACTGTAGCGATCAAACCTGATTTACCTTGAAGTTTTTCCTCCTTTCAACCGAGAGACTTACGTCCATTGCAGCGGCTTCTATTTTCTTTATGGTTTCGTCTACTGTAAGCTTGGATCCAATCCTTGTTGTCCTTTTAGTATCTGTGTGATAAGATTAGAGTTCGTTAGGACGTTAGATTCCTGGCAAGGAAGCCTGTTACAAAGCTTAAGTAATTTCAAGAGACTTGCCTGATCTTCAAAAAGACCTGATAAATCAAGGTCATTTGACATTGCTATCAACTGGAAAGCATTAATGAAACTTGAAGACCTGGGAATCTTTGCTTCTGCTGTATTTTCCTGCTGATAATTTCGTGACGATAAGTAAAGTGAATAAATCGGGTCTCTCCACTAGCTTATGATCATTTACCTCAACTGAATCAAAGGCAGCATTAACATCATCCAAGCAGATCTTCTCATCACATTCATACCCACAAGAAGCCAAGTAATCTGTCTTAAACCAGCTTTGTTCGATGATTTCATGTATCTTTATCCGCTGTAACAAATAACGAGTTGACCATTATCCTTCTGTTGTTTATTCAGTTTTGGGTTTCAGAAGTTACAAACTGTTCAATACTCATACCCCTCTAGGATTTGGATCAAGCATTCTTGAGATTAGCTGCTTCTGATCCTCTGTAAGCCACTTGGGACATGTGTATTCTGCTCTGGATATCTTCAACGGGTGAAACTCATGAATGTAAGGTATTTTTGTTAAATTGTTTCACACATATGTCAGTTTCACTAACACAAGAACAAACCTTTCTGTACAACATCATAAGGTTACGATCATCGAATGGTAGATAACCAGCAAGTAGCTCAAAAAGGATTACACCACAGGACCAAACATCTGCTGCTGCTCCATCATAACCCTTGTTTGCAAGAAGCTGAATAGAAAATCATTCGCTACTTTAAAAAAAGAGTTTGAAACTTTATCTCCGTTTGTTCCATATCATTTACTTCTCGTACAAGATTGAATCGAATTTCATCTTACCTCAGGTGCCACATAGCATGGAGAGCCACAAGCTGTGGTAAGTATTCCACCTGGCTGTCAGACAGATTTTCAGGCACAAACCATTTTAGTTAAAAGGAGGAAGAAACAAATTTTATGGAAGAAGTAACTTGTAGAATATATATGTACCTTGCGCAATGCACTTAGTCCAAAGTCTGAAACTTTCACGTTTCCTTTGCCATCCAAAAGCAAGTTTTCTGGCTGCAAAACCCAAGTCCTAGTTAGATTGCGCTCCTTCATGGATAAAAAAAAAAAGAAGGCAAATAGTGAGGAGCAAGCTTTTATTGACCTTCAGGTCTCTGTGATAAACCCCTCTGTTGTGACAATAGTCTACTGCATCAATCAATTGCTGGAAAAGCTTTCTTGCCTCAGAATCACCAAGTTTCTTTGCATACGACTGGAAAATATGAAATTGCCCATGATCAGAAATACCATATATGGATGAAATGAGAATGCTGAAAAAAACCATTTTTGGATAGCTCCAAGAATATAGAAGTGCTCACCAACTTATCAGAAAGTTGTCCTCCTGCTACGTATTCCATTACTATGTAGATTTTAGTTTTCGTGCCAAGAACCTAGAATTCCAAATATTCAGCACAAAGAAGTAAAATGGCTTAAATTTTGACTTCAAACGCAGCTACTATAAGAGCAAGATGTTGCAGATCAGAACTCCGGCAGATATACCTCATGTATCCGGACGATGTTGGGGTGATGCAGAAGTTTCATGGTTCTAATCTCTCTTTGCACCTGAAACCAGTGCCTGAATAGATTAGAGAAGGAAGAAGATTTGGGTTGTAACAAGCGTCATTCCCCTTCCAAAAGAAACGATAAAAGGAAGAAATAGCCAGAAGATGAGAAAGATAGAACCATCTTAATTATACACAGGTTTTACCTGATTCTTGAGATTGCTTTCCTTGACCATGTTCTTGTCAATGATCTTGATTGCCACGTGATGGCCATTGGTGGTATCTATAGCAAGCTTTACCTTAGCAAACGTCCCTTCTCCGATCGTCCGACCGAGTTGGTACTTCCCAATGTGGTGTAGAAATCCCATTTCTTGTATCAAATCCTATGCGTATAGCTTCCTGATATCCAACTTAACAGATAATCGTTATCTTTTTACGTACCGTTGCGAGGACTGTTCCTTCTCACCTTGACCCTTCTTCTTGCTCTGAACAAACTATCCTAAAGCCTAAAACTCTAAAACTTTCACCGTGTGTCCTCTGATGCGAGAAGTCGAGGAAATGACAACGATAGAACAGATCAGATTCAATTTGGACGATAGTTCGTGCTTCATTCTCATAATTGCCATATCTATGATGACTATAGCTTCTATTTATAAATGTAGAGAGATGATTGAAAGGACAATCACGTCTCATGGAACGAAATTACATAAGCAGTGCAAAGGTCATAAGTGGATTGAAGGATTCAATATTTTAGGGCGCTTGCATGGAAAGAAAGATGGTTAGAACTAAGGCTAGTTGGCTAGTTGGTGAATGTGTTTTGAATGGAAGTTAGCTGTTCCTGTCTGGACTGTAAACAAAACATGGCTTGGTCTTAGCCACTAATAAAAACAAAAAGAAAAAACAAAAATCATTATTCAGATCACCACAAAATTGGAGGGAGGTCAGGTCAAGCTTTGATATTTGGCTTATTTAGTCCTTTTTTTTAAAAATACTGTGGATTCAAGATTCGAGAATGAAGACAGTGAATTGATTTTAAATTTTGCTGGATGGATAATGCTGCGGCTGAATCTGCGTCCTATTTCTTATCCAAAACCAAGACTATCTCCGGAATTGGATCCCTTACTTCAGAGAAATAATTGGATAAAAATCAAATCATTTGAACATCTCAGAGATTAAGAAATTCTTAATAAATCCTTGCTTAACCATCTTATCTTAAGTATTCATTCATCTTAATCGTGCAATACTAAAAAAAAAGGTAAAAAAAAAAGGTAAAAGAGATCAATTTTATGTGAGTAATTTTGTTTATTTTAAAATTATTTTTATTATTTAAAATTTAAATTGATAATTTGCAATGTTTTAAAAACCGTAAGCAAAACTGAAAAGATATTTAACATTTAAAAGATTTCACACTAGCTAAAGATTAAATAAAATTTTAAATTTTAAATTTTAAATTATGATTAAAAGATGGAATAAAATTAAAAAATTGTCCTAAAGTTTTACTGATGAAAAAAGAGAATATTTAAATTTAATTGATTTATTTTAATTTATAAGGACTTATTAATTTATAAATAAACTTATAGATTTTCAAAAAATAAAAGTTATTAAAGCAAATTGAACCAAAAATTTCACTAACAAAAAAGTTTGATAGTTCAAAGTTTTTACAATTAAAGTGGTTGAGTTTTTTAATAATAGGTAATTTGTGATATTACAATTTTTAAACAAATTAAGTTTAAGTGAAATAAAAAAATTCTATAATTCATTTTTTGTGTACTTGACATTATTTATATAACTGTTAAAACCTAATTTCAATAACGTTTTCTACTAAAATTATTCAATAAACTTTAATAAAAATATTTTTAAAACGTAAATACTTAATAAAATATTTTCAAATAATTAAAAATATAAAGGAAATTTTATTTTTTACTTATCAATATATAATTATAGGTTGCTAATTGGTTCTTGTGGTTAGACTTAATTAGATCAACTGTAGCTTTTAACTACATCACCCCGCCCTAAGATTGCGGAACTAAAGTGTTGTAATTCCATTCAATTATAACAAAAGGGAAAGAACTAACTAAATAATAAGTTAATTTCGCAATGGTCGGTAGTTCAGTCGGTCTGAAGAGTTATAATAATTCCAGCGTTGTTCACTTACTCAGGTTTCTAATTAGTCAATCAATGATTAAAATTTCAGTGAAGCTCATATGAACTCGACCACTTCACATATATTTTTTTTAACTCTTAATCGAATACCTTAGTCATTACAAGGAAATGCATAAGCTAAAATATCACGTTTATTGCACCGGTCCAGTCACCGGAAAAGCAATTGCACAATCCAAAAGCGGTTGAGATTTAACAAGTTTGAACATTAGGTGTAGAACAGAAGAGCCGTTAAAGGCTGTGTAGGGTCTAAGTGTGTACTGTATCTGAAAGTCCATGTGCCATTTTTTCCATCCAAAAGCTGGAATAGAATCCCTAGGAGTTGACAAATAGCATATTGGTATTTGAATATATGCATGTGTATTTGGTATACATGTTTTTCTAATGGCAATTTGCAAGGGTAATAAGGTCTCTGAATTAGAAAGATGAAAGTCCTCAGTCCTTCAATTATTCGATTCAACCATTGTCGTCAATATCACATTTTCCTTCTCCGTTTTGTTCATGCATTGCCGATATATTCTTTTGTACTGCATATAGCCACGAAGTTTCGGACTAGTGACACAAAATAGGTCTTGCAACTATTCATTTCCACCGATATATTTGGTTTCACAATGTTTCTCTTTCTGTATACGTGCAATATACACCTATGAAGAGTTAACATGGTGAGTTTTCAATGTTAAAATTAGGTAAAAGACATCGACATATTCTTTAGTTTAGTAACTTTTAAAAAATTGATATCAATTTTTAAAAAAAATTGTTTTCTCTAAACTGCGATTAAAAATAACAATTTGAGATATAAAACATTAAATATGGACTAATTAAATATTTCTAATATAATAATTTAATTCAGCTTTTAAATTTAATCCAAACTAATTAAATTAATAATTTAAAATAATTACAATAAATTGTTAATTTGAGTCATAAAATTAGTTTGATTTAAGTTATTGAATTGTTATATAATTATCATTTGAGTTGTACACTACATGTGTGATATCTATATAATATATTCTTCGTTATTTTTTACCAAAATTTAAGAGAAAATATTCTTTTAAAAAAGTATTTTGAAAGTTTTAAAAATTATTAAAATTTTGAAAATTTTTTAAAAAGATATTATTTCTTCTGCACTTAAAATTAAGATTCGGAAAGCAAATTTTTAAAAAAGTAAAAAGTTAGAAACATGAATCAAATTTCTCTTTCCCGAAAGAAAGTTCGGTAATTTGTCTAGAATGAATTAAGTTTAGAAAGGTACCTAATTTAGCTTCTATGCAGGCAAAGCAAGGAGACAGGTTCCAAACAATATGAAACCGTAGTGCGATTGCAATTGCCAAAAATGGAACTCAGAACGAGTTTCTATGCCAAGTAAAAAGTCTTCCTCACACTGGATTGAGTCGAAACTATGCTTGACAATGTAGTTAAAATGTCAATGTCTAAGACCCCATTTCATATTATTAAACAAGGTGTTCCATGCTTCAACTTTATTTTCGAGATGTATTTACCTACTATGTAAATTGTTTATATATATATATATATATACATACTTATGATATGACTGATTCTTTTTTTTATGACGTTTTGGATAAATTAAAACATACACAGACTCCACCAAATACTTGAAAATTAATTTGACAGAGACTGACATTTGTATTTTTCTATTTTGCCGATAACAACTGACCGACGTGCTCATAGCAAACTCACATATTGGTAATTTATTGATATGGAACTATAATCCAAACCTGCCAATGTTCTCCTCGGATAGTATATCAAATTAAATACTCGAAAGCATGCATTATACTTCAAGCTTTGTAACATATATTTTTGTTAATAACAACAACAACAACAATAACAACAAGAATAATAATAATAATAAGAAGAAGAAGAAGAAGAAGAAAAAGAAGAAGAGTCAACATTGTTACTATTAAATCAGCATTATTGTAACATATATTTTTGGTATTACGATTGTATTTATAAAAAAGGACCGTCCAAAATCTTAAACTCAATAAAAAAAGTAAGATTTTCAATTGCACGATTTAGCCCAGGTGAAGGTGATATCTTAAGTTCAGAACAATAACGAGTATTACATGCTATCAAATTCAATATTATTTGGAATGATAACTTATAGAAGATGCTTAATATTTAATACCCATTTATAGGAATAGACTGGAGAAGGTATAAATCGTGACTTATGGACTGTATACAAAGGGAGAAAGGTAGGGGGTGTAAGTCGGCACGTGAATAAAAGAAGGTTGTTAGAAGTTTGCTTAGTTATATATTAATCAATAATTATTCTCAGTACAATAGAGAATAAAAAATACAATCATGATTCACGAGTCACGACCTCTCAATTACCGACGTGCTTCTGTGTAACACACGTTAAAAATATACGAATTGTTGATTGATAAGATACACCTCAGCGAATTACCAAATAGATTAATGCTACTTTCTAAGCACTTGAAATATAAGTCAAAGTAGAATATAAATATGTTTATTAGTAGACAACCTCATGTTTTGGTGACGAAAAATTAATACTTTATTTTTATTAATTTTTACCTTTTTCTTGAATTAAAATAAATTCTTATAATTTTGTAAATTGATCTTGTAGTTTAGTGGGAGAGAATTGGACATTATTATTGAATTTTAATTGTCCTAAATCCTAACACGTAATAACAATGATTTAAAAAATTCAATCACCCACTTCAGTCAATTAAACTCTAAAAATTTTTAAATAGTCAATGTTTCATTTTAATTTAATTTAATAATTTTTATTATTAGAATTAACAATTTTTTTAAAATAATATATTGTTTAAAAAACGTATAATTTAGTTAATTTTCATTCAACATATCTGCTCCTTTTGGTACTCTTCAACTTCTTTGATGAGTAAAAGTAATATCATTTTTTAATAATATTTTAAATCTTTCAATTTTATTCAATTTTATTAAATATCAGTTTTACACAGTTTGTTAAATATTTGAACCTTAAATTTCATTTTCAATTTTTTTAAAATATTGTATAATAAGGTAATTTTGCAAAATCTATTTTAGTTTGATATTTAGCCTATAAAATTTTTAAATTTTATTAAAGAGGCCCATATAACTTGATTAGTTATTAAATCGTTTCACATGTTAGGTTTATAATTGAATTATAGTTCTAAAATTTAAAAATAAAATAGTGTTTGCAGTTTATGATAAACTACATTATCATATTCCTAATTTAAAATGGTTTAATTTCGCTGGAGAATATTGAATATACCTTGCTTAAACTGCAATCAACAACAAAAATCGTCGCCATGTTACACATTACTTGCCTTATTGATCTTGCCTAGTAGGCATTGTTGACCATTCTTGTATAAGCAAAGTGTCTAAATTAATACCCTGAGGTTCTCAACAGAGTTAATTTAACTTAATCTACAGAAAAAGATTTAGTCTTTCATTTCTGATGTCTGTCCTACAACTGTGGATCTGGTTTAAATTTAACAACCTAACCTTTCAACTGTGGACAATAATATATTGATGAAGATTACAACAGCAATATCACGAGAAAAGATCGGATTTCTTTAAGGGGATAATGTTGAAGGGATAAACTTTTCTTATTCCATATCATATAGGATTTAAACTTTCTTTTAATATCTAAACACTTCTATTAACTGCATAGAGTGAACGAACTGCTTTCCAGTTTCCACTCTTTTATCTCCTCTACCAAATACTCTTTTAGATTTAAGGGTAACTATAAAATATATAGAAATACGGACTAGCGAATAAATAGTTCTCTTTTTTCTTTTTAATTTCTTGGAAGAACAATGCACGACTTTCTCCACCTTAATTTGTAGTGATAGACAAGACAATCAAGTAATTGCTTAAAATCTCTTCAATGCAATCCTCGCCAGCTCCTTATATCTAGCCTGATATATTTAATCTCTGGTTGAAATGTAAACGCTAAGATAAGAATATATCTAACCTATATAACACAAGATAAAAGAAACAGTACTGTTCATCTATATATGATCTCTCCTGCAATCATGAATCTCGTGGCAATAGTCAACGCTTAATGTGAACAAAGCTGAATCATCAAGGCTTCATGAGAAATTGTCCAATTCCTTTTAGGTACTCCAAAGAGACAACTAGATTTCGGCCAGTTCAAAAAAGGACAGGTAATCTGATCTGGCTAATGACACCATGGTGTGTCGAATGGTCTACTCTGATGTGGACACTGTGAAGTTGAACAAACATTCAAGAAGAAAGTTTTGAAAATGCTAAATCAATATATCTGCGTTATCATTTACATATATTTATACATGCAGTAACCTTGTTTGTTTACGTATCGTATACGTAAGTACATGCAACTATTCTATTTGTATACGTAAGTTAGTTACAAAAATCATTCAGCAAATTACAAATTAGCCACTATACATATTCTTCACATCCTCCCTTCAAGTTGGACTTAAAAGGCCTAACTTGTCTGAAAGAAACGTATGTTGCTTGTGACTCAAGGCTTTCGTCATGATATCAGCTAACTGTAATTGTGAGGGAATGTAAGCAGTCTGCAAAAAACCATCTTGAATCTTCTCTCTGGTGAAATGACAATCGATATCAAGGTGTTTAGTCCTCTCATGAAAACACGGATTTGCGGCAATCTGCTGTGCAGCCTTGTTGTCACAAAACAGAGTTACTGGAAGAGACACACTGATATGTAGATCTTGAAGTAAATAGCTGATCCATAAAAGCTCACAAGTGGTAACAGCCATACTTCGATATTCAGCTTCAGCTGATGATCGAGAAACTGTGGCTTGTTTCTTGGTTTTCCAGGAAACTAAAGAATGACCAAGGAAAATACAATAACCGGTAAGAGACTTCCTACTCATAGGACATGTAGCCCAATCTGAATCAGTAAATCCTGTCAACTTTAAATCACCTTGAACAGGATAAAACAACCCTTTAGAAATAGTGCCCTTCAGATATCTCAAAACATGATGAGCAGCTTCTAGATGAGGTAATCTAGGAGCTGAAATAAACTGACTCAATTGTTGGACTGCATATGATATATCAGGTCGAGTTAAAGTAAGGTAAAGTAATCTCCCAATGCACCGTCTGTAAGCTTCTGGATCCGGTATTATGTCTCCTTGATCTATAAACAGCTTAAGATTTTGCGGAAATGGTGTAGTAGTTGGTTTAGCAGCCGATAGCCCTGCATCTTGCAATAAATCCAAAATGTATTTCTGCTGATGTATATAAGTACCAGCATCAGTCCTGCAAATTTCCAAACCAAGAAAATACCGAGCCAAACCCAAATCCTTGATAGTAAATTCCTGATCAAGTTTAGCTTTGATATCTGCAACTTCAGAATCACAATTGCCAGTTATAAGCATATCATCTACATAAACAAGGATTACCGTAATGTCACCACCTTTTTGTTTGACAAACAATGAATAATCATTCATAGACTGAACATAGTCATGTGCTACCAAAAACTTAGTAAGTTCTTTATTCCATTGTCTCGAAGCCTGTTTGAGACCATACAATGACCGTTTAAGTTTGCACACCTGCCCATTTACTGCCTTTTTATATCCTTCAGGAGGCAACATATAAATTTCTTCATCAATGTACCCATGAAGGAAAGCATTATTAATGTCCAACTGATGAACAGGCCATTGCCTGGCTGTTGCTAAAGCAAGCAGAATGCGGACAGTAGCTAATTTAGCTACAGGGGAAAACGTATGTTTGTAATCCTCACCTTCCCTTTGATCAAAACCTCGAATCACGAGCCTAGCTTTCAACCTCTCCACTGTGCCATCTTGATTGAATTTAGTTTTATAAATCCACTTGGAAGAAATGGCTTTATGCCCAACAGGAAGAATAGTAAGTTCCCAGGTTTCATTCTTCTCCAATGCTTCAAGTTCTCTGTCCATTGCAGCTACCCAGCCTTCCTGTCTACTAGCATCAAGATAATTCACAGGATCTTGAACACTTAATACTGAAGCTAAAGAAGCTATATAGTCGGAGGGTAAATGCTGAAAATCAGAATAATGGAAAAGAGGATGACTAGCGGTTGTATTGGTTTTAACAGTTAAAGCAAAGTCCTTCAACCAAAGGGGCTGGGTTTTTATTCGCTGAGACCTGCGAACAGCTGGAGAAACAATAATAGAGTCAGAAGGTACTGAAACAGGAAGAACTGGAGAAACAGGGGCAGAAGAATGCTCAGATTCATCATTGGAGACAGACTCAACAGGAGAAATAACAGGAGAAGAAGAAAGATTCTCATCTGCAAAAGTAAGTTCTGCAGAAGGGAAAAAAGTTGGAGAATGATCTGCAGTCGTATGGGAATCAAAAGAATTGTCTTTAAAGGGAAAAACATGCTCATGAAAAATAACATCTCTGGAAAAAAATGAAGTTCGGCTATTGAGATCATAAAGCTTGTATCCCTTTTGACAGGAAGAATATCCCACAAGAATACATCTTCGAGCTTTGATATCGAATTTATCTTTGGTTGGTCCTGGTTTTGTAGCATAACATAAACAACCAATGACTCTAAGATGATCAAGAGAAGGAGACTTGTGAAACAAAAATTCATAAGGAGACTTCCACCCTAACTGAAACATAGGCATCTTATTAATAAGATAGGTTGCAGATAAGATACACTCTCCCCAGAAATATTTTGGCAAACCAGCATGAAACATAATAGCTCTGGCAGTTTCTACAAGATGTCTATGTTTTCTTTCAACAATCCCATTTTGTTGGGGTGTATGAATCATAGACCTTTGATGGATAATGCCAAGACTACTGAAAAATTGAAAACTTGCTGCAGATACAAACTCAGCCCCATTGTCGGATCTAACATATTTAGGAGTAGAATGAAAATGATTTTGAACATATTTGATGAAGGAAATAAGAGTAGGAAGAACTTGATGTTTACTGTGAAGAAGGTATGTCCAAGTGGTTCTGGAAAAATCATCAACCACTGTAAGAAAATAATGAGAACCACAAATATTTGCTTTCTTGTAAGGTCCCCACAAATCAACATGCACAAGCTCAAAAGCAGTAGAAGAAGTACTCGAACTTCTTGGAAAAGGTAACCTATGACTCTTTGTCATGGAACAAGAATCACAAAGAAAATTACTGTTATTGATGTTGTGAACTTTACAATCAGGAATATGAACCATTTTACTCAAAGATGAATGTCCTAATCTTGCATGTAACAAATGAAAATCTTTTGACAGAGGAGCAACACGACAAGGAGTATTTGAACTAGAAGAATGAACAATGTTATTAGGAATTTGAACAACAGAAACATGAGCATTGATTGGATTACAAGACTTAGTCTCAGGAGCTATTGCCAGCAATTTGTATAGGCCTTTATGAACTCTGCCAAATGCCACAGCTTTATTATTCGAAGGGTCCTGAAAGACACAATGGTTTGGGTAAAACAGAACATTAAACTTGGTGCTCTGAGTGAATTTACTAACAGAAAACAGGTTATATTTGAAGCTTGGCACATAGAGAACAGTGTGTATGGAAATGTGGGAGTTAATTCTGATAGAACCAATTTTAGTAACTTGTTTACTAGTTCCATCAGGCAAACTCACAAAAATAGGATTGATAAGCTTTTCAGTTTTGTAGAATAAATGATAAAAGGGGGTCATATGATCAGAAGCTCCAGTATCAATAATCCAGACTCCACATGAATTATCAGTAATGCAAGAAGAAGAAAAAACTGAACTGTCAAAAATACCTGCAAAATTAACCGAGGAATCTGTACCCAAGGTAAAACTATTTTTGCCTTTAATGAGTTTCATCATTTCTTCACACATAGCAGACATCCTCTCTTGATTAGTCACATGCACTCGTGCACCGTGAACATCCAGTGGAGTCTCGTGATCAACATCAAAACTTTCAGTAACATTGACTTGCGCAGCAATTTTACTATTCCTTCTGCCTTTCTTCCCTTTATACCAATCAGGATAACCAATTTTCTCAAAACATTGATCTACGAAATGTCCATCCTGATGACAATAGGTGCAATATCTACTTCCTTTGTCCTTTTTATTCTTGTTATAACCAGAATGTTTATCAGTCACTATAAAAGCTGTTGGTGGTTCATTGCAATGACTCATGGTGATCTGTTTTTGTTTTTCGACTTGTTGCACAATGTAGTAAGCTTTATTAACACTAGGAAGCGGATCTGTGGACAAAATCTGACTACGAACTATCTCATACTCATCATTCAGTTTCATCAAAAATTGCATCAATTTAGATCTGGCTTCTAACTCAGCATATATGGCATGTCTACCACAAGTACATTCGATCATCCTTCCACATGAACATACACATGAACAAGAAGGTATAGCATTGAGACTCTGTAACTCATCCCATATTTTCTTAAGTCTGTTAAAATACGCAGCAACAGACAAAGAACCTTGACTAACCTGACTGAGTTCTCGTTGCAATTGATAGATCAGTGGTCCATTGCTCTGTCCATAACGCTCATTAATCTCCTTCCAGAGATAATGAGCAGATTGCGCATGCAAGAAAGCATCAGATAGATCTACAGTCATAGAATTCAAAATCCAGCACGTCACCATGTAATCACATCTAATCCAACGTTGATAGGCGCTGTTAGTAATAGCTGGTTTGATACACGAACCGTCGATGAAACCAAGCTTCATCTTGGCTCCAAGCGCTCTTTGTATCGTCTTGCTCCAACCTAAGAAACCACTGCCACTAAATTGAGTACTTGTCAACATCATCCCTGGATGATCACCGCTAGATATGAAATAAGGATCACTGACTGTAATTGATTCTAAGTCAGAGGAGGTTCCAGAAACATTCTCAACCATTATTTGATCAACGTAAAAAAACTTCAAATAAAAGAAAGCTTCAACTCTGTAGGTGTAACGAATGAAAGTAACCAAACAGAATCACACACTTAAACTCAGGATCAACCTTGCCAAAAACAACTAGAGTTCCTAAGCAAGCTTTCTGATCTCTGATACCATGTGAAGTTGAACAAACATTCAAGAAGAAAGTTTTGAAAATGCTAAATCAATATATCTGCGTTATCATTTACATATATTTATACATGCAGTAACCTTGTTTGTTTACGTATCGTATACGTAAGTACATGCAACTATTCTATTTGTATACGTAAGTTAGTTACAAAAATCATTCAGCAAATTACAAATTAGCCACTATACATATTCTTCACAGACACTAATTAGAAGAGATATTAATTTGACATTTGTATCCGCATATCCTAGAATCTGGGAATAATGGATTCTCAACTCAGAGAAGCAAATAACGAAAGCACTACTGTTGTTTGCCTAGCATGATTGGAGATTATCAAGAATAATTTGTCAGTGAACAGATTCATATCAAATGAGATCATACCTTAATTTCTTAAATAAAGGAAACTTATAATTATTTTCTCTCTGAGTAAGTAAGTGAGAGTTTATTCCAATTTTAAAAGAATTACAATAGTGGCATCAAACCATAAAATTTTAGTATCAAATAGGATTAATATTAAAATTGTTATAATTAATTATCTTCAAATTTTATAAAATAAGATTAAATACCCACATTCAAATTCGATTAAATCGAACCAATCTCACTTGTTAGTCAAAATCGTAGAAATAATTTTCAAATACTTTTATCAATGTTTCCTAATTTTTTATTCTCACAATTAAGAATTTAAACATTTATTTTCTCTAAAATTAAAAAGAAACTACAATATTTCCACAAGTTAATTTTGTTGGTGTTACTAAGGTAAATATATAAGTGTAATCTAATCTCTATGAATACTTGGAAATTGAATATTGTATTCAAAAGTTTTGATTGAAAATTTTGATTAGTAAGGATTATAACTCTTGTTTTAGAAATATAACCCCTAAATTTTGAAATCAAATTGGAAATTAACTAAATGTGCAGGAACTCTTTCTTTTCATTTCTATGAATTAGTAAGAAAGTCTAAAAAGCTTTGTGCTTTACTTCTGATTAGAGTAAACTCCAGTCCTCTAATTATGAGGATTGAGAAGGCTATTCCCCCACATTAAATTCACATAATTCTAAATTTAGTAGTTAAAGTTTTAAAAAAGAAGTATATTCTTTGACAACAAATGAAAAGTAACTCCGAAGCCTTAATTCCAATCCCGAAAGCTTGACAAGCCATGTCAACTCAAGAGCCAGCTAGCATGTCTTTGTTAATAACCACAAAAACATCAAACAGAAGTACAAACAAAGATTAAGCAACTTGCCAGAGATGCTCCAAAGGAGTGGTGCAGAGTGGTGGAATTAGTTTTTCAATTCAAATTCAATCAATTGAAGGTTGGAATAATCGTGAAGAGAGATTCGATTCTAGAGAAGATAATTTATTAGAAATGAAATTATATTAAATTTTAAAATTATTATTTTAATCGAATCTATTACTTAAATTTAAGTGATTAATTAACTTGTTATTTATTTAAAAATATCATTTATAAATTTTAAAAAAATTTTGTGATAAGGTTGTGGTTCTTGACAAGATATACCGGATTATAATAAAAGAGTCTTCTAAGAGATTAAGATAAGCTAATTATAGAATGTAATTTAGTCTAAACACTATTAACTAATTATATTTATACTCAATCTCGGTTTAAATGAGATGCTGTCCGTATTAAGGGGCCCCAAGGTTTCCTGGATGAGATTGTTAGGAATTTTGTATGATTATGGCTCCTGAACGTACCGTATCTGTAAATGTTTATGACTTACACCTGAGCATATTTTGTACCCACTCGTTCAATGGCAACAATTAAACTTGTTTACAACAACCGGAGGAGTCACAAAGATGGTTAATTTTTTTTCCAAATGCGGTATGTATCATCCTTTATATTAGGGATTAGGGCGTGTTTGTTTAGTAGGTATGGAAAAAAAAAGAATAGGTATGGAATGAAATATTAAATTCGGTAAGAAAGTATGATTATAGAGTTATTATTTTGATTATTCATTTTTGGGTAATACCCCATTCCTCTCATAATCTAGAAGAATGGGTATCATTGTTTTATAAAGTGCTCCGTTATGAATAATTTAGTAGTTCTTTTATTTTGATTACCCATTTTTAGGTAATACTCCATTCTTCTCATGGTATAAAAGAATGAGTATCATTGTTTTGTAAAGTACCCCATTATGAATAATTTAGTAGTTCTTTTAAATTTTTTTTTAATACTAATTAATTAAATATAATTAATTAATTACAATATAATTCATTAATTAATTAAAATATTGTAATTAATTAAGTAAGTAAAATTTAATTAATTACAATTTATTAATTAAAATATAATTCCATTATATTAATTAATTAATTAATTACAATATAATTCATTAAAATATAATTCATTTATTAATTAAAATATTGTAATTAATTAATTAACTAAAATATAATTAATTAAAATATAATTATTAATTAAATAATTACATTATAATTAATTAAAATATAACTAATTAAAATATAATTATTCATTAATTAAAATATTGTAATTAATTAATTACAATATATTGAATAATTAAAATATTTTAATTAATTATATTGTAACTAATTAATTAATTAAAATATTATTAATTAATTAGTTAAAATATAATAAATTTTTATTTCTCAATATTTTTTACAAATCAATTACTATTAATAATAATGGTAATCATTCTTTCCTCTTAACCAACCATTATAATTATAATGATAATTTTCATTCTCATTATTTTTTACTATATTCATTCTTATTCTTATTACCATTCCCCTGTACGAACCATATACACTTTAATTATTGGTATCCAAAAATTTTTTGGTGGTAGTTTTAATTCACTCGCAAGTCGCAAGTGAATTAAAAACACTTTAGTACTTCATAAGCCAGTAAAATCACATACATTATAGTAAAACTCTTAATAATTCATAAGCCTTTAAAACTAGTTACCTCAAAAATTATAGTAAAAATTCAATAAATTATTATTCACTATTGTAAACTTTTTGTAATTTCAACTTGAACTAATTAACTAAATTAATTCATAATTAATTAATACTTAATTAATAAATGTTACTATATCTCGACAATATTAATTTTTAACATTTGGATGAATAGCTCATTGATTAAAAACTAGTTAGAAAGAGATTAATTTAAACATGATTTGTACAAAGCTCAATCACATATATAAGAAATAAAACGTTGTATTTATTTAGTTAAAGGTATGATTTATACACCAATATTTTATAAAAGATTTAACTAAGTTCTTATTATTATTATTTGGTATCTCTTTACACTCTTGCATTTAGGGTGCATAAGTGGTACCGTAATAAGTTGTTTAGAGCTTTTATAAAATGTTAAGACATTCAATATTTATAAAATTATTTTAAGATCGTTTCAACCAAGTTATGTAGAATAAATTAATAACCCAAATATTTCCACCATTATTATTTTAAAAATATTAAAATATAACGTAATATTATAAATAACAATAAGCACGCACTAAAACGTTATATGCAGTTTAATGAAAAATAGAAATGTTTATTTTTAAAAATTGAATGGTGGTGGAAGGGGACGTCTCATTAATGGGTGAATAATTTGAAATTGATATATCACGAATGCTTTAGAATTTGAAGTTGAATTGATCAAGCACTTTCGTGGAAACTTGTTGCATGCATTTGTCTTCTCCCTCAATTTGGCAACTTGCAGTTACGAGTTCCAACTCATTCTTTTAAGAAGCAAAATTTGATAGCGCAAGTTGGCCAGGTAATTCCATTCCTTGTATATGATTCACAAAACAACCTGTCCTCCCTTATCGTTAAAGATTGATGCAAAACAAGAAAAAGAAAAGTCTATTTGAAGTATATTTAATTTCATGCCATCATTAATCTTATCTATTTGTTAGAATTTGAATCCTTATGGACGTGAAAATGTAGTATATTTCTACCTCTTCAGCACCAAGACAACAATGAGGTTAATCAATTTGAAGAGTTTGTTGAAGGTTCCATCCAAATAAATAGAATCATATGATCAACAGTAACTATGTATGTCTATGTTAATTAGATATATATGGCCATAGATAACGAAGAAGCCAAATTAAAACAAGTGGCGATTTCGAATTGCATAATTTAGGGACAACATATTATGAAGAAGATAGTGACTAAAACGCAATAATTTCCATTTAAGCCCAACTTAGAGACAACCTGTTTTTTGTAAGTTAACGTAACCATTTTCTTTTTCTGTACTAGCTGCTACTAATTAGGAAGCGCTTAGAGAAATTATTAGATAAAAAAGAGAAAGGTTTGTTGTTAAGTAACCGATGCAATTCCATATATATAGGGGAATTTGTTCTTTTCAGTGTTCTGGACTCAACTTGAAAGTAGGTAGCTGGTATTGAAGTTTGAATTGATCTTTACCAAAAATCAAAATAGTTGTATTCAATTTTGGATTTTATATTGAGATGTGGTAGTAGTTACATGCTAATGCAAGTTTTTATGAGGAGTCATTTGGATGGTGAATCGTGTTTATATGTATGATGGGTCTTGTTAAACTAATAATTGATCAATATCATTTTAATATATGCAATTGGCATACATTCTCGTGGATATCTTAATATAGAGTACTATTTGATTAAGTATAGAGTATTAGGTAATTTGGTGATTAACTACACACAAAAGTAAAGTCCAAATGACTCAACGACACTAGGATAAGACATGGCAGAATGATGGAACATGACATTAGGTCGAGTTAGATCCCTTCATTTTCACATTTAAAGCATAGGACGAGTAGTTGGCTTAGAGATGCGACAATATATATATATATATATAAGGACCTAGTAATCTAGACCAATGGTTTGATCCCCTCAGATCCTCTGATCCGTGTACTCTGTTTCATGCCATCTCAACCATCCATTTATGTGAAATTCACAAAAATTGATGGTTGAGATGCCATAGAATAAGATAGGGACATGATACACGGCGAGAAGATCATGTTCCTGGTTTGATCAGTTAAGGATATCGAACTTTCAAAATAAATTATTTTCATGCACTGACGTGTAGGTGCTTAGGATATGAGAACGGTAGATTCACCAGTTGGAGGAGGAATAGAATTCTTGTAACTCAACTGAGTTTACTCTTTGAGATGCATAAATTTGGAGATTGGTAGAGTAAAGCATCTACCTAGTTAGGTTACGATATGATCTGAATAATTAAGTTAGGATCAACTTTTCAGTAGTTATCTTGTTCTTTTTCACTTAATCAATTTTTTCCCACTTATTCTGTTTCACTTAATCAATTTTTCCTATTTTTTAAATCTTATTTATATATTTATATAAGACTCACGTAAATATATGGTTAAAATTATATAAAATATAACTGTTACACCATTTTTTTTGTCACAGACCTTGATCTGGTGTCCCTATAATCGGTTAAAACCCGGCCATCGGCTGGAAGGCTACGTATCAGCATTAATTGACCTCCACCTCTTTATTGACATTACGATAACTGCTAACGATAAGAAGTCCCTTAGCGACATATCCCCTCCAATTAAACCACTGCATGCATTGACCTGAAATCTACCGTTAAACTGCCTACTTGACAAAGATATTTTGAGCCTGTCTGCTGGTGATTGTGATTCCTGGAGTTGGGATTTTTGATTATTGTCTTACGTAATACGAATTTGAGAAATTCGATTGATTTGAAAAACAGAATTGATGGAACTTGGACTAAATCCTGAGAATTCTAATCCAATCCATTTGTAAATTAAACTGGAACATTTTAAGAAAATTTCAAAGTTCCCTCCGTTGCCACTCATAGTGGTCTCCTAGAGTTCTCTTCGCGTACTTTAACTTTTTTTTTTTAATAGTGTAGGATATGAGCAAGAGACGATTAACGCCTCAGAAAAGTAATAGACTGAGAATCAAACATGAGTAGCAAATGCAGTCTTTGAGTGGGAGTGTCCCAAATATGAAGTCTCTTGGTACCTAACGAGCCTTGCTTAGCAAGAAAATATGCACATTGATTCCGCTCGCGTTGAACATGTTGCACCGAACAACTCCAATCCCGTCCAAGCAAATTCTTGATTGCCATGATGATCACTCGTTGTGGATGAAAATTTTAGCAAGGATGTGCAACGAACTTTACTACCTCAAGAGAGTCAGAGTTAACAACAACTCGTTGATACCTATAATCTCATACCATAATCAAACTATGATAAATAGCATATAGTTCTGCCACCAAGTTTAATGCAATACCTATTAAACCAAAGAAACCCACTCCCAACAATCATATTTATCTCGAACTAAGCCACCAAATCTTGCAGGGTCAAGATTGCCAAGAGAGCTACCGTTTTTGTTGAGCTTAAAATAACTTTGTGGCGAAAAAGTCCAAGAAATCTATCGAGTACTAATCCGATTATCCTCACCTTCTTGGTGAAAAGTAAGCTTGCATTTACTTAAGAGTTTTTTTTGTCACCTATGTTGTCTTCAAACAGGTACGGTCTCTCGATTGATCACTTCTCGGTTAACCAAATAATCCACAAGTCAGTAACAAATTCTAAAACACCATCATGGGGTAGATTATCATCAAGTACATAGTTATTAATCCACTCATCTAAGTCGGCAACAAAGAAAGATTCAAAGATAATTGGGATGATATGTCTCCATGCCTGAGATGCCCAGATGTAATCTCTTAACGCATGAGTCGTAGATTAGGCAAACGATGCCACCAAATTTGTCAAATAAAGAAGCATAGTGATTAATACGGAATAATACTGTCTCGAGTCAAGCTAGATTTATCATCAATTTCGTTTACTTAAGATATAATTTGAGTTTGAGTAAAAAATTATTTAAATTAAAGTTCTACAATTTCTTCATTAAAATATTGTTCTTAAAAAAACATAAATCTTGCAACACTCAGTAAAATTTACCTTTTATTAACAAAAAAACTTTCACAGTTTTAACTGAACATTATTATTTATTTTAACATGCATGTCATGTAACATTTTATAAATAAAATGATTAGAATACACATCTGTGATCTGTCGCTACCAAATAATAAATGAAGAAAGAACTAACTCCAGGACAGATCAAATTTCATTTGACTAACTTGTGGTGTTACTTCTTAGAACGTGCCCTCTAGGTGCCCTTTCACTCAAAAATCTCTCGAAGTTCGAAATTTCAGACAAAAGGTAATTCATCCTCACTCCTAAGTTCGTGCCTCGACCACACCACATTATTATTAACCACTAATTGGCCCAGTCATGTTTTGCCAATGTCCGACACGAGCCAGCCCAAGCCCCCAAGAATTGGTAATTACCATGGAACACCATTACCAAAGTTCGACTTTAGTTTTGGGATTGAAGTTATGGTCTTGTACATGTACAATATTATTATGTTTCTAATAACAAGCGGATAGGAAAAGGTTAAAATTTCCAATTATTTCAAGGGCTTAGCATAATAGTTAAATAAAGTTTTAGCAGACTTTAAACATAATTTTCAATTATTTGAATATTTATGTACTCTTAAAATTTGTGCTCTTTCACTTCTAAATGGGAGATATTGTATATTTTCCATTGATTAAAGGCAACATTTTAAAATTTAAGCTGAAAATTAAATCTATAAAATAAGAAACTTAAAATTTAAAAGTTTAATCATTATTGAATCATTATAAAATTGATATAAAGTAAAAAATAAATAACATTAAATAATTTAAAATATAATTAAACAAGGAAACTAACATTAAAGAAGTTGAAATTTAATTGAAGAAGAGATTATTAAATAAAAACTAATTATTTTTATTTATAAAATTATTAATTTATAAAACAAACAAATTAATTAATTAATTTGTAATAATAAAATTATTAAAATAAACTAAATAAAAAATTAGTTAATTTAAAATTTTTATAGGTGAATTAACTAAATTAATTTAATTTTTTAATTATTGGTTAAAAGAGGCAAAGCAATTGATACACACACAAAGTTAAATGTTACTACTTAAACAAAACCAGTTACGTTTTTCAATTCTTTATTACATAGGATAAGGTTGCCACCTCAACGAGGATTATATTATTTGATATTCTATTGACGAAATTACCCTTGTTGGGATGTCGAAAACGCCCTTCCCTAGGGGGTATAAATGTACAGACAGACAAGTGATAGTGTTGACGAGGAACATCGCTCAATCTCAACTTCTCCAATTGTGTTTCGATTTCAACGGGACGATCCTATCCCTTCAACTGACTTTCTTATATCAATTTGGCTCGGTGAGTTTCATACGCACGCACGTTGCTACAAGTTTGCAGGTTAAGTAAGTCAATTCTCCGTCTGTGACTGTGAGTCTATCTCTCGAGCTCGTCTTAGTATTGCCCAACTCAAAGACAAGTCTCTCTCTTTGTTCTCTTTCTTAAATAGAAATATTCACGTGTACTCGTTGATTGCTCTTGTCTTTATCTTCAGTGTTCTTGTTTTGAGAGTTCGGAAAGCTCTTCGGAGTGTTTCCTCAAAGGGGGTACTCATATGTTTTACGATTCTTGGATTAGATTTTTCTCAACTGCTGAAAGTTTTAATCTTTTCTCGTTTTGATGTACTGTGTTGATGACAGATTTTATTTTCTGTTTATTGTTGGCATTGCAATTCCTTATTTTTGTCTGCTAACGGGCTTGTCCTCATATTCAATTTTTCCTTTAGAAATTGCAAATTAGAGTTTAAATTTAGTTACTATTTCATATCGATGATAAATATCTTTCCTTTTGTTATCCGCGTAGCTGCTATTGACTGATAAGTGCTAAATATATTAACATGTATATGTATGCTGTGCGTGTATGCCACACATCATTCATTATTTAGTCTGTATAGATAATGTGTGTATATCTCTGTCACTGATTACACATTATTTGTGCGTCAAAAGTATGGATACGTATTTAATTGTTGTTCTTCATGTGTGAATGACAGTTGTTTTGAGCAGTGTTTGATCTTTGCCCTGTGTATTGCAGAGTCAGTTTGAACAAGATGAGCAGAACAAAGATTGGGAAGACATTACTACTTCTTGTTTGCTTGCATGCAGTCACTTCTCATGTAGTAAGAATCAAAGAAGATCTCTTTTCTGTGTCTAGTTTACTTAGTTAGGTGCAATTGTGATGCTGCAAACCTCCCTTGTGCAGATGGGCCATAGCCATTCTTTCACGGTTTCAATACCTGCTCAAGTTTTGTTATCTTAGAACTTTTTTATTTCCCATCTGTTATACCTTGTCAGGATTTCATGTGTGAGCGAATACTGCGACCAACTCAAATTCCTAGTGACTTAAATTCGATAGCTGCACAATTTTTGTTATCTTAGAACTTTTTTTTTGTCCCATCTGTTATAGCTTGTGATGATTTTATGTGTCAGCGAATGCTCCGACCAACTCAAATTTCTAGTGACTTAACTATACGTGGTGTTGCTCATTTTCCAACTAGTTTCCGTCTCATATATTATATTCGTTGTATTACATGCAGATTGCTGTGGGTCCTCCAACATGCCCTGCCGATCTTGAGGGAGGATGTAGTGATGAAGTAGAGTGGAAAGGGGAGTTCTTCCCTGGGATTCCAAAAATCAAATATGAGGTGAGACATTCATGGTATTGATCATTTGTCTAGACATTGTCTTATATATGCAAAGAATGCAACTGATTACAACAATTCAATATCCAAGAGTGTTTCTAGGGCTACCATTTCTCCTTTTGTCATCTATACTTTCTTTACTTCAGTCTAAAATATGGGGCTTGAAACATTGTCGAAATTTCAGATGACAGAGTTTGGATATTTTCATATTTACATGTCTATATTCAGGGTCCTTCTAGCAAGAATCCACTTGCATTCAAATGGTATAATGCAGAAGAAGAAATTCTTGGGAAGAAAATGAAGGTAGGTTTCATTCTTAATATTATGCTTCTCTTAAAGTAGAAGTAGATGATTCTTTCTAAATCTATTATTTGGTTGTAGGATTGGCTGAGATTCAGTGTTGCATTTTGGCATACATTTCGTGGAAGTGGAAGTGATCCCTTTGGTTCTCCAACTAAATTTTGGCCTTGGGAAGATGGTACCAATTCCTTGGCTATGGCCAAAAGGAGAAGTAAGAATGCTGCATATCTCAAACATTCGTGTACTCATATTGTATGATGGCAATTGGCATGATAATCTCTTCTTTATATTTCATATACAATGCAGTGCGAGCCAATTTCGAGTTTATCGACAAGCTTGGTGTTAGTTATTGGTGCTTCCATGACAGGGATATAGCCCCAGATGGTGTGACTCTGCAAGTGAGTGGAGCTTTCAGATTATTGTTAGAGTTATATCATGAGCTACATTGTCATCTATCCCAACCATGTAGGCATCTGAAATGTTGATAAGGTCGTTTTTTGTTAATTTTCAGGAAACAAATGCAAACTTGGATGCAATTGTGGCCCTTGCTAAAGAGCTTCAGGTAATTTTACATGACCAAACAGAGTAATTTGACGATTGATGAACTTGGGTGTTACAGAAGTCTTTTCTCTAACTGTCTCTAAGGATTTTATCTATTTGCATATTGTTGCTCTGTTTCCTTTATAACTGCTCCTTGAGTTCATTTTGAAATGGAAAATTTGATATATTTTAACATCTTTTGAGCCATGTCTTAAGCATGTATGTCTTTGGGATCCCTTTTTTTCCATGGTTAGTGATAGGTAACACACAGACTCCAATAACAGATGTCAGCATATCCATAATGCAAGTCGGTCAGAGCTCAATTGTCATAGTTGCTAACCTCAATTTGCTTAAGATAACTTATAGTAGCCACTGTCAGTTCTCACCCTGATGTGAAAAGAAAACAAATCAATACATTAAGGAGATTAAATAAGCATACCCATTTATCGCCTGTCCTATAAAACTTTTGTTATAGTGTGCTTGGTTACCAAGAAGGTGAATTGAAAGAATAATTCATTTTACAAGTAAAATTCAACTGTTTGTAATCCTAACTTTCACTTGCATTTCCTTGGTAGCTATACGTACTATGCAATATAAATGCAATGGTGTTGGACTAATCCACCATCATCTGCTATTTAATCATTTTCTGAGAAACCAGTGTACTTGACAGACGATAATGCTTGTTCTTGTCATTGCACCAGCATAAACGTAAGGTCACTTGTTTTACAGTTGCTTCATATGGGGGTCAACATATTGTTACATTTATTCTTTATGAATTTCCAGGTTCCAACGCTTTCCTGCATTATTTATTCTGTATCCTTTTTGAGTTAATCAGTTGCATTGCTATTCAGGGAAACAAGATTGTTCCGCTGTGGGGTACAGCTCAGTTATTTTTTCATCCTCGTTACATGCATGGGGGTGCCACTAGGTACCTCCTACTTATCCTTAGTTGTAACTCTTTCCATTGTTAAGGTTTAGAACAAGTCTTGATAGAGTTAAGTAATTCACCCCTTGTTTTTCAGTCCTGAGGTTGGTGTATATGCATATGCTGCTGCTCAGGTTAAGAAAGCAATGGAGGTGAGTGGTCACTTGTACAGAAAATTCTTCTGTTGATTTTGAACTGCATTAGGGATAATTGATTTCTGCTAATCAATAACGTGCCTTAAATGACACGATTCAAACAGGTTACTCATTACTTGGGTGGAGAAAATTATGTCTTTTGGGGTGGTCGTGAAGGTTACCAGTCTCTCTTGAACACAGATATGGAAAGGGAGCTCAATCATTTGGTATGCTAATTGAGTTTGCTTCCTGCCAAAGCATTGTTGAATTGAAAAAAACCCCAATATTCAGAATCTCTCAATTTGGGGTTTATATAATCCCTTTGTTTCTATTCTGACCCATCATGCTCCATCAATTAACAGGGAAGGTTTCTTCAAGCTGCTGTAGCCTACAAGAAAAAGATTGGATTTAACGGTAACGTGTCTTCATCTCAGAATCTCATTTTTTTTAATTTTTTGGTAGGAAATTTTGCATGTCTAATGATCCTAGTTGGAAGATGATTCTTTTCTGAGCGAGTTAGGCTAAGTGAACATGATTGACTTATTTGTCAAGTGTCAAAACTTGTATTTGATGATATTCTGAAGTATAAAGTTTTTGCCCTCTCTATGTCAGGGACTCTACTAATCGAGCCCAAGCCCCAAGAACCTACAAAGCACCAGTATGTTTCTTACTCTATAATTAATAGCATGTCCTCTGATGCCTTCTTTTCTAAGATATGGTGTTATTTTCTAGGTACGACTGGGATGCTGCAACAACAGCCAATTTCTTGCGGAAATATGGTCTTGTAGGTGAGTAATGCAACTCTTTTCCTTATACCAGCTGATTTAGTTGTGAGATAAGTGACCATTTTTTCCCTTCAAGTTGAGTGCCATTGGAGGCTTCTAAATTCAACCTCCTTTTCTTTTAGCATTATTATTGATTGCTTTCGTTTTGTTTATAACATGAGTAATGAAGACTAGATGTAGTAATGTCATTTGACATTGTAAATTGTACAGATTTGTCATTTTAGGGAATTAGTTGAAAAGAATAAGGAGCTCAGAGAGAAGAAGAAACTGAAACAGTTAATTCGTTGGTTTCTTTTAATGGTTACAGTTTTTTTTCCAGCCTTTACAACCCAGCTGCTATGATTATTACACTTGTCAACATCCTGTCTATTCTGTACCAATTCTCACGACGTCATTTACCACCCTGTTTGTTCCTTCTTTGCTTATGGCATCACATTATTACCTTCAATGCTATTCATCATCTTCCACCTCCAACGTCCTACTTATTCCGTAACAATAATATCAGACCTGGTATGCTTTTGCACCAAAGATGCGCCTTCGACATTTTATACCTACTGGCCATCTTATGCTTTCAAGTTAACATAGGTTAATTCCTATCTTTAATGGCTATAACATGCGGTTTGATGTATGAGTTCGGTAGTTGATTTTGACGTTTTACCTGAAAATCCCATGTATCAAAGCTTTACTGCTATATGCATAAAACTTCATTACAATATTGAGTGTGTGTGTGAAAGAGAGGCTTTATCTCAATGATGTTGTGATTGCCAAGTTCATTTAAAATGTTATCCTGCAACTATGTTTTGCTTTGATTTGATCACGGGCAACTCCAAAAGATCTTTTTTGCTACAATTTCCAATTTGGCGAACAGTTTATTCCTAAGCTTATTGTTTCATATGATTTCCATAGGAGAATTCAAGCTTAACATTGAGTGCAACCATGCTACTCTTTCTGGCCACAGGTATTTCTATTTTCCTTAAATTAATCTTATCTTAATGGTCAGACCTCATTTAAAATACATGTTTACATGGTCCGCAGCTGCCATCATGAACTTGAAACTGCAAGAATCAACGGTCTGCTGGGAAATATTGATGCTAACACTGGGGACCCTCAAACTGGTAGGAGATAAACTGGCCTTTTCTATATGTTGAGCATTATAATTTTAGAGATGCAAGTTTATAATTCCATTTCTTTTCTGTTTCTCTGTAGGATGGGACACCGATCAATTCATGACAGATATTTCAGAGGCAACTTTAGTTATGCTTAGTGTGATAAGAAATGTATGAAACGAATATCAATTTATCTCATTTGTGGAATTCCATTGCTTTTTAGGATAATTTATTACATATGATCTTTCTTTTTGTTTTGCACAGGGAGGTTTAGCTCCTGGAGGCTTCAATTTTGATGCAAAATTGTTAGTTTCTGGTTTCTGGTTTCCTTATCCCTTTACGAATGCTGATTACCACTGCATATATAATTCTTCATCTCAATGTAGTGCTAAGTTTTGTTTTGCACGTCAACTTCGACCGTATTGAATATGTGGTTCTTATAGGCGAAGGGAGAGTACAGATGTAGAGGACCTATTCATTTCACATATAAGCGGCATGGATACCTTGGCTCGTGGGCTCCGTAATGCTGCCAAGTTGATAGAGGTGAGACTTTCAAATTACCATTTCCTTCCAGCAAATCTTTGCTAAAGACGTCTTCTCGATCACATTTTGAACGAAACATTTTTCTTGCAACCAAATAAAGGATGGTTCTCTGGCTGAGCTTGTCCGCAAGAGGTATCAGAGTTTCGACTCAGAATTTGGGAAACTGATAGAGGTAACTTCTGCCATTGTTTCGTTTTTACATGATTTACATGGTTGTTTTATAGGGCTGAAATTTTTATGTTTTAACAGGATGGCAAGGCTGATTTTGAAACTCTCGAGAAGAAAGTGTTTGACTGGGGTGAGCCAAAGGTCCCCTCTGCTAAGCAGGTTAGTAAGATGATGATGATGATGATCAGTCCACATCTTGCATTAATTCTGCATCTTCTTTATTCAAGGATAAACCAATACCATTAACCACAATCCTTGACTTTCCTTACAAGTGGGAAGCCAACATTCTATGCTACACATTGAATATGACAGAAAATACCTGAATATACTCATAACACAAGACTTTTGGGTCATGATGCAGGAACTAGCGGAGATGATTTTCCAGTCTGCACTATAGTCAAGGCGGCGGGAACATGAATAGGATCTTTGTTACATAGTAGAGGGTTAGCAATAAACGATACTGTAGAACAAAATGAAGATGTTGTTAGGATTTGTTTTAATTATAATAAATTATTAATTAATTTAGTTTTAATTTAAAAGATAAAATTTGTCCGATGTTTATTGTGTAAATATTTTGTTGTCATTTTTTTTACTAACTTTAAGAGAGTAAGTGTTTTTGAAATATTGAAAATTATAAGAAATTTTTATAAAAATTTTAAAGATTAAGAAGTTCCTTTAAATCTTAATTATATATTTATAATTATTATATTTTAATATTTATTTATATTATAAATTATTTTAATTAAAATTTAAAAATTATTATTTATTATTTTAATATAATTAATATTTATGTATCGTAAATAACACTCAAAGTCCTCCACTTGGATAATAATACTCAATAATTGGAAAATTTCAATTGGGCTATCTTTTTAAATTTTGATTTTTTATAATAATTTTGTTAAAAAATGATTAGTTCATATAAATTGAAATAAGTAAATTAATTTTTATTCAATAATTATTTTAAATTAAACTTTAAATTCTTGAAAATATAAAATAATATTTTTTTTAATTTTTAACTATATTTAATTTTTAGTTAGTTTTATAGCGATAAAATATTTAATGATATTTTTGGGACTACAATGTTTTGAGACTAAGGAGTGAGGTTCTTCCATCCAATTTTATTGTGTCCAACCTTAATTAATGGCTAAAACGACGTACCCTATCCAATTTTCTAGTGTCCAACCTTTGCTTAATGCCTAAAACGACCAATTTTATAGTGTCCACAACGACGCATCTTCTATCTAATTTTATAGCCTCCAACCTTTTAATGGCCAAAACAACAGGATCTGAACTTTACAATAAGAGAGTTCCAGTGTGATCAAAAAATTAATATTAATAAAAATTGATAATATATTTGTTGCAAATTTAGAAGAAAAACGAAACTCCAACGTAAAATCATCTACAATCAACGGTGATTATGTGTGTAATGGGCAAATATCATATAGAATTGATATATGATCTTCCAGAGAAGACCTTATAAGTATCAACAGATGTTTAACTCCAGTGACCTGCGCCATTTTTCTCTTAAATGACTCTTGAGTCTCGCGAGCAGAACATTATGATTTATGATTCAAGTTTTAACGTTTATCAATCAAACAGGTTTCACTACGATGTATCGAACCGAAGGACTAATCACGTAACTTTTATTGTAGATAATAACTTGACCCTGGGGGTACGAGTAATAAGAAATTACAAGTTTACACCACCAAACGTTTAAGCCAGAGGTGCTTATTCATATCGCATCTAAGCTGATAATTTTGTTTCAAGGACAAAAAGTGACCCTGTAATTAGTTCCTGCAGGACAAGTGAAGGTGCTTGTCTGATCATCCTTCGGATAGCTGTAAGCATCAGGGCACCTCTGCTTGAAGAACCTGGAGTAATCTGTTGGTCCACACCGTCCAGAATTACAACAATATTGATCGGTCTTGAAAACAGTGCATGGATTGTTGCACCCTCCTGGAGCTTTCAATACGTTCGGGCACTGCCCGTTGATATCTGCAGTGCATCTGATTCCCCGGCACCGCCCTGAAACTGGGCTAAAGTCCATCGGGACGTTAAAGCCGTCGACGAGGGATATGTCGAAGAAGTCCATGTTGTTGAACTGGTTTAATGCGTACTCGGCGAGTGTGTTAGGTGGCGAGCCAAAGGCCTGGCAGTTTAGGAGGCCATTACAATCGCCTGTCTCACACTTGCCTCTACCAGCACCATCGAAACTGCACTTGGTTCGTGCCCAAATGCGTGCTTGTTTTGTTCCTGCCGGCACGTTTATGGTCCAGGATTGGCCTCGGTCGAGTCTCCTGCCACCGCCGACTGGGACTGATGCTGCCCAGACGGTGTAAGGGCATTGATTTCGGACTTCGAAAGTTGCTGCATGGCTTGAGGTGAAGATGCAAGTTAAAAGAAAGAGAGGCGCAAGTGGTAGGCAAAGAAAACGCTTCATGTTGATGTTTTGTGGATTGGTTGTGAGAATTTGAGAGGGTTGGGTTGCTATTTATAGGGAAAATTGTGGCAACGGGGTTAGAAAATGTGGATTCAGGATAAGGTCATCGACAAATTGTAGCTGAAAACTTTGAAAGATGACACAATGGATTTTGAAAATTTTAAATCTGATGTTACAAGTTTGAATAGTATTAGTCACCAAATACTAGGTCTAGCTTCAGCGGCATATTTAATTAATGATTATGTATAAAATTATACTTTTTAAGCATCTGATTTAGCTATTTAACAAGTTTTCTTTTATCTACAGTCAGTCTAGATAACTAAGCTGAGTCGGTCACCAGTCTTATTTTAGTTAAACAAGAGATTGAATGAATATACAAGAGATCGACGATCGTGACCGTAGTTGGACATTTAAATGATCAGAATGATTGACTAAAATGCTTGGAGAACAAAAAAATGTGGAAAAAAACCAGCATATACCCTTTTCAGTTAGTGGAAACCAAGTTGATATTCTGTATCATGAATAACATATACCTAATGATTAAAAAATTGAATTGATTTTGCCAGTTCAATCATAAAAGTTTCAATCATAAAAGTTTTAATCGATTAATTTTTTAATTTAGTTTTAATTTTTCGGTTCAATTTATTTTAATAATTTTTACTATTAATAATTGATCAATTTATTAATTAATTATTAAGTTTTTGTAAACTAATTTGTTTTATAAACGACAATAAATTAATTAATTTTAATTTAATAACTTTTTAAATCAAAATTCAAAATTTTCTAATAATAAGGATAATTTTCTTCAATCATATATTAAAATCTTTAATTTATTTAATCTTTAAATAATTTTGTGACTGTTTAATATCTATTAAATTTTTTAAAATTTAAATCTTTTATTGTATCTGTTTAACTTCTAGTCCGTTTTTTAAATATTGTATACACTTCACTGGACCAAATAGATTACAATTCATTAATGCTACTTCTAAGTTCTAAGCACTTGAAATATAGGTCATGTAGAATATAAAATATTTTTTAGTAGACAACCTTGGTAGAAAATGAACTTTTATTTTTATTAAATTTTACCTTTCATGAATTAAAATGAATTCTTACAGTTTTGTAGGCGTCGAGAAAAGATCTTGTGGTTTAGCGGGAGAGAATTGGACAGTATTATAATTATCCTCATTCCCAATCCCAACAAAGAATAACAAATATCCAATCACTTTCAACTTTAAAAATTTTAAATCAGTAAACCAGCTAATTTTGTTATTTAAAAATTCATATGACCTTTTTGTGCTCTATCCCATCTTTCAGGAAATGACAGTTTATTAAAAACACTATATTATGTAAAAAAACAAGAATTGGAGTCTATGATCTGGAGGCGAATAAACATGAATCTCGAGGCCATGGTCAACGCCCATGCGAACGAAAATGAATCATATGGGATTATAACATATGTGACCAAAAGTATATTTTAAACTTTAATATTTAGCATTTTGGAGTGTTTAATTTAAATATCAAAATTTACAAAATGTTTGAAACAAACTTTATGAGAGCAGAAAAATTTAACGAGGGACTGTTAAAATATTTGTATATTAGTGAAACCTAAGTTCTTTTATCTGGATCCCAACATTTCAAAACTTTTATTATTAGCTATTTTACAAGTTTTCCTTTATCTAGATTTAATCTAGCATAACACAAAACAACCTAATTTCCTGCTGTAAACTAAACTAAGCACAGAAAATGTCTTGTTTGGTTTATCTTCATTTAGCTATTCGATGACTTGTATGTCCTTCTAGAGGACGAGTCTTCTACCTAAGCTGAGTCAGTCACGATGTTCTACTTGTTTTAGTTAAACACGAGATTGAATGATAGACGATCTTGACTTTAGTTGGACATTACTATATAAATGAACCGAATGATTGACTAAAACGCTTGGAGAACATGAAAATGTGGAAAAAACCAGCATATACCCTTTTCAGTTTGTCCTCTGTGAGTGGAAACGAAGTTGACATTCTGCGCCATGAGCAATCAAGGCATGACATCTGTATTGCTTTTAGAAAACTGTGGCCTCTTCCATTCAGAGGGAACAAAAACGGCCAAATTTGGCAGAATTTAGGACCAAAGACTTTTAAGATCATTACTTGAGGTTTGGTTGACTTCTTTTTTTTTGTGATTTTTTCTATTTTTAGTTTTCTTTTTAATTAAAACAGAAAAACTTCTTTAATTGTAAATTGAGTTATATTTTTATTATTGATAATAATTACATATTAGACTTATCCCAGGCTTCATAGGTTACTTTGTGAGCTTTTGCGCTTATAGATGTAGGTGGAGATGACCTATCTTTCTGTATGGCCATATCAGCCTCAGTTATCTTCATAGCATTCAATACATCATCTATCCACTTCTTTGTAGGGTTTCAATAGTGATACTAATTTTATTGAACGAAAAGGTGATTGTAAAATAATAATGGTTAGATCAGCACAAATGTAGGATAACAGCGATATTCAAAGTCATTAAATAGTATCTATTATAAAAACACGTTTGGGATGAATACATAATATATGTAATTAGTATTATGGGAATATGGTATGTGAAAATGTAACATCAATAAATGCAAAAAACTTGAATACACAGTCCATTGTCACACACTTGTTCTGAAGACATTATCTGAAAACTTCATTTGAGACTTTCTTAAAAGAAAAATTTTAGTAGAGCGACTATTGTGTATTACTGGACACTGAATCGACTATTCGAGACACAAGAACCTCATGTATCTCCCTTATGACAAGTTCGTTGCACAAAAATTTATTAAAAAATGACTTCAGAATCTCTTAATTCCTTTTTCGAGTAACTATTATGCAATCTCGAACACTGAACATGAGACTTGATACACGAAAACTTGAAGTTTCGCCCTCATGTGATGCCTAAAACATGAAAATTCACTTGAAATCGGATCCATAACACCTTAATTCTTTTTTCTAGAGTTAAACTTTAATTTATTACTAATGTAATAAATTCAGAAAAATGGAAAAATTCACTTTGTAAATTTCTCAGATTCGGAAACTGACCCAAAACACTCCGAAGTACCCTTATGAATAATCTAAAATTTTTGTGTTTTTTTAAAATTACTGTAGCATGTTGACGTCAACAGACGTCTGCAATGATGACAGCTACACGTGGTAGGCACACACACGAGCCTTCAACTTGTATGCACACACGCGCTCGTATCGACAGGCGGGGTGCGTTGCACGCGTCGAGATGTGACGCGTTCCTGTCCATTTAAATGTCGACCGCATGTCTGACACGACTTACATGCCAAATGTACCACCCGACGGGTGGTACTGTTCACCCGTCAAGCACGTGTCCCATACACTCCCAACGGTGTTTGTCGACTAGCTAAAAAATGGCAATTTTTGACGTGTTTTGAGCTGATTTTTCGCGCTCCCGTGCTCGTTTTCAACCCGTTTCTCAAGGCTAAACACATGTATACTACTTTCATGTAATAAAAAAGCAAGAAAAACTGAGAAATAGAAGTTAACTCTTTGAAAATCTTATGAAGAAAAAAACCAAAAAATCTTCGCTTTTAACCACCTGATAACGTTACTGCTCTGATGTCATGTGTCACACATAACGATACTTTAGTTGTATATCCCATATCGAATGTGAAAGGGCAATAAACGAAGAAATCCAGAAAGTATTTGATTTTAGTTCCATAACTTCAAACGAGCTTTTCGAAGCTGAAACGAGCGCAAATCCACTGCTATCTTCAAGGGAACCGCTCATCGAAATGTAGTCAACGTCTTTCTACAATTTTCTCAAAACGTAAGCTCTCTTAATGGGTCAGAGAATCCTTATACTTACGAATGATATGAGCAATTGCGAGAGACTTTAACCTTTATATATAGCATCAATCCTATCATAAGACTGATATGGGTCCGGTCTATATTGATTGAGATTTATTTTTCACCCGAACTTTGACCAATTGATTTTGATTATTTATTTGGTCACTTTATTATCTTTATCTGAATTAAATTATGTAACTTAATCGATAAATTATTAAGAAAATTAAATATACAATTAAATATTATCCAATTTTAAGAGAAAAGTCAAAAATATCCAACAGTTTAACGGCTAAAACGCCATTAGACAAGATCTGGACTTTACAATAAGAGAGTTCTATTGTGATCGAAAATTTAATATTAATAAAAATTGATAATATATTTGTTGAAAATTTAGAAGAAAAAAGAAACTCCTACGTAAAATCATCTACAATCAACGGTGATTATGTGTGTAACGGGCAAATATCATATAAAATTGATATATGATATTCCAGACAAGATCTTAATATCAACAGATGTTTAACTCACTTTTCTCTTAAATGACTCTTTTGAGTCTCGTGTGCAGAACATTATGATTCAAGTTTAACGTTTATCCATCAAACAAGTTTCACTACGGATGTATCGAACCAAAGAAGTAATCTCGTAACTTTTATAATAGATAATAACTTGATCCTGGAGGTACGAGTAATAAGAAATTACAAGTTTACACCGTCAAAAGTTTAAGGCTGAGGTGCTTATTCATATCGCATTTAAGCTGATCAATTTTGTTTCAAGGACAAAAAGTGACCCTATAATTAGTTCCTGCAGGACAAGTGAAGGTGCTTGTCTGATCATCCTTAGGATAACTGTATGCATCAGGGCACCTCTGCTTGAAGAACCTGGAGAAATCTGTTGGTGAGCACTGTCCAGAATTACAACAATATTGATCGGTCTTGAAAACAGTGCATGGATTGTTGCACCCTCCTGGAGCTTTCAATTCATTCGGGCACTGCCCGTTGATATCTGCAGTGCATCTGATTCCCCGGCACTGCCCTGAAACTGGGCTGAAGTCCATCGGGACGTTAAAGCCATCGACGAGGGAAATGTCGAAGAAGTCCATGTTGTTAAACTGGTTCAATGCGTACTCGGCGAGTGTGTTAGGTGGCGAGCCAAAGGCCTGGCAGTTTAGTAGGCCATTACAGTCGCCTGTCTCACACCTGCCTCTACCAGCACTATCGAAACTGCACTTGGTTCGTGCCCAAATGCGTGCTTGTTTTGTTCCTGCCGGCACGTCTATGGTCCAAGATTGGCCTTGTTCGAGTTGCCTGCCACCGCCGACTGGGACCGATGCCGCCCAGACGGTGTACGGGCATTGGTTTCGGACTTCGAAAGTTGCTGCATGACTTGAGGTGAAGATGTAAGTTAAAAGAACGAGAGGGGCAAGTGGTAGGCAAAGAACACGCTTCATGTTGATGTTTTGTGGATTGATTGTGAGAATTTGAGAGGGTTGGGTTGCTATATATAGGGAAAATTGTGGCGACGGGGTTAGAAAATGTGGATTCAGGATAAGGTCATCGACAAATTCTAGCTGGAAACTTTGAAAGATGACACAATGGATTTTGAAAAATTTACATCTGATATTACAAGTTTGAATAGTATTAGTCACCAATTACTAGGTCTAGCTTTAAAGGCATATTTGATTAAGGATTAACAAGCCTATTAAACCTCGCTAAGATAATCCAAACTTTACTTGGTCTAATCTATATTCAATATTTTCACTTTATGCATAAAATTATACTTTTGTAGCCATTGATTTAGCTATTTAACAAGTTTTCTTTGATCCAGATTTAGTATACCATAACACATAAGAAACTAATTTCCTACTGTAAACTAAACTAAGCAAAGAAAATGTCTTTTTTGGTTTATCTACATTTAGTTATTCGATGACTTGTGTGTCCTTCTAGATGGGAGAGTCTTCTAAGTAAGCTGAGTCAGTCACCATGTTCTACAGTCTTATTTTAGTTAAACAAGAGATTTCAGTGAACATACCCAATAGATAGACGTTCGTGACTTTCGTTGGACATTACTATTTAAATGAACACAATGATTGACTAAAATGTATGTGGAAAAAACCAGCATATGCTGTCTTCAGTTTATCCTTTGTGAGTGGATACGAAGTTGATATTCTGTACCATGAATCCCGAAACATGACATCTGTATTGCTTTCAGAAAACTGAGGCCTCTTCCATTCAGAGAAAGACAAAAAGGCCAAATTTGGCAGAATTTAGGACCAAAGACTTTTAGGATCATTACGTTACGGTTTTTTGCTTGTGATTTTTAATTTTAATTTTTAAATAAAAATAAAAATATTATATTTTTATTGCTGATGACAATTATATATTAAATAAAATTTAAAGATAAATTATTTTTAATTAATTAAAAATAAATAATTTAGAAAATAAAATTTTATTTATAACTTAATATTTATTTTTATATATTTTAATTATTAAATCAAAATTTTATTTGAAATCTATATATTTTGAAGATATTTTAAATTTTAATTATATTTATTAATAATTATTAAATTAAAAATATTTATTTTAATTAAGATTAAATAAATTATTAAATTAAATTAATTTATTTATAATTCTTATCCATAATTAATTTTATTTATTTATTGGTATACAAAGATAAATTAAATAATATTACCCATAATAACTACAAAATAAATAGTTATTTTGTTTTCAATAAATAAAATATGAAAAACCCAGCATTTGCTCTCTTTTTTTAATACAATGGAGGGCAATTATAGCCATTACAAAAGTAAAAGACAAAAGTACCCCCTTATGGCTGGTAGAAATGAAAAGGGCTAAAGGACCGCTGAGATTCCAAATCTAAAAAGTCTCTCCCCTAACTAATATGTTCTAAGTCGTTAAGCGGAGGTTCCGAGATGTAGGGAGATGAGGTGATTTCGATGCATTTCTTTGTTGACAGAAGTGTTGTGTCGAGTGAGGGATTGGAGAAGAAGGCACGGGCGTGGTAGGTTGTTCATCCACAGGGAAATTAGTTGGGGGATTCCAGATGATTTGCATTTCATTATTCTGTTAACGGAATCTGGTTTTCGTGATGTAGTCTGCCTCGAAATTGAAAGCTCTTCCGATGTTATGAAATGAGAGGTTGACGAAGGTTGTTGCGATGTTGTTGATGCGGAGGAGTAAGGCATTTGTCATTGCTGAGTTGGTCTTTACATTATTGATTGAGTCGATTGCTTGGGATGAATCCGATTCGACAATCAAGTTTCTGATTCCCAATGTAGATGCGAGTTTAAGTCCAAGCAGTATACGCCATAGTTCGGTAATAAACGGCGAGCAGTTTCCTGGCCATTTATTGTCGCTTACTATCTAGCATCCTTCGGTGTCTGTGATGACACTTCCCGCGATCACCTTTGTGGTAGTCCTGCAAACAGCGCCGTCCGATTGCAGTTTGCAATGACCAGTTGGTGGCACTTGACATTGTTGGGCATCTAGCGAAATCCCTCGCAAAGCGAGGTGTCTGGTCCTAAGCTCATTGTGTTTAGTTTCAAAGCATCTATTGTTTTCTCTAACCCTTGCTCTAATTCTGATGAGGAGGGACTGAGTTGCCGTGTTCGTGCCTTGAAACACCTCTTCATTTCAAGTTTGCCAAAGCAAGGAGATTGCAGTGGCGAACTAGACAGACCAAGGTATGTGTTCCTGTAAAAAGTGTGAATTCAAGTTAGAAAGGATCCAATTGTTTGTATCAGAGTCATACCGAAAATTGGAGACGTGGTTTATAACTAATGAGTGCCATAATCTTTTGCTACGAAAACAAACTCTGAGAATGTGAATGTCCGTTTCATCGTAGTTGTAGAGATGACAAGTAGCTGAATCTGTGAGATGTCTCTGTTTTCTTTTGGCATTAGTCTAGATTGCATTTTTCGGAATCTTCCAGAGTAGAATTTTTGTTCGTTCTGGGATTTGCAGCCTCTGCCATATGAGGTTCCAGTGAGTTTCTCTCTAATGCCAATTGTGTTGACAGGAACCCTTATAAGCGGATGTGGTAGTGAAGCAGCCTTTGGTTGTCCATTTCCACAGGGATGTATCCTCTCCTATTGCTTGGTCCGGTACAAGTATGGCGCATAACTCTTGTAGAATGTGATTGGGCAGTAATAAAGTGAGTTTGCTCCAATCCCAATTACCTGAAGATGAAACATAGGAAGTTAGTTTGTTGTCTAAATTTGCGTGAGGGATTGGGGAGATTGCTACTTTTTCTAGAGTCATATCGGAATATCTCTAGTTATGTCTCCAGAATGAAATAGTCTCTCCATTCCCTAAAACCCACTTTGATCCATCTTGGATTAGGTGCCACAAGTTCTGGATTTGGTTACAGAGGTGTGAGCCTCTCTTTTTCAGAAAGGAACAATGTAACTAGTTTTGGGAAAGATTGTATTTTGCAAAGAAGATGTTTTTCCAAAGTTTGTCCGTAAATGAAATAAGGACCCAGACATGCTTGAGAATGAGGGCCACATTATGCTCTCTCATTTTTCTAAGTCCCAAACCCCCTCTGCTTTTCGGTTGACACACATCACCCCAAGTCACAAGGGGAATTGTCTTTTCTCCCTGATTGGCTCCTCATAAGAATTTTCTGCACGTTCTATCAATTTCGGCACATGTTGTTTTGAAGACAAGTGTTGATTGCATTAGGTAGTTAGGTATTGCTCCTAAAACTGATTGACAGAGGACTAGCCTGTCTGCCATTACAATGTTATGTGCATTCCAACTATATGCCTTCTTTTTGATCTTCATGACAGTGGTCTCATACAGTGACCTAGTGACTTTCCCTTTAATGATTGGAGTACCTAGGTAAGTTCCTGGGTATGTCACCAGCTATATATTGAAGGAATCAATAATTTCATTTGCTCTATCTAGTGGAATATTCTGGAATACATGAAGTGTGGATGTTTTCTCGTTCATCTTTTTCCCTGAATAGTAAGAGAAGGTAGAAAGCACTTCCTTTATGACATGTACTTGATCTAATGATGCTTTAGCGAATAAGATTAAATCATCTGCAAATAATAAATGTGAAAGGGGAAATCTTTGTGTACTAAATACCATAGGGGACCACTTTCCTTCTTGCACTCGTTGGTTGATAGCTTGAGATAACCCGTTCATATATAGTACAAAGAGTAATGGAGAAAGGGGGTCACCTTGGCATACTCCTTTATATGGTTGGAAAGATTTACCTAGAGTACCTTCCCAAATAATGTGCGTGGAGGTCGTTTGGAGGGAACTCGTGATTATCCACTGTAGATAATCTGAGATGTCTACATCTTGCATAATATCCTGTATAAAGGTCCATTTTATTCGATCGAAAGCTTTAGCAAGGTCAATTTTCAAGGCATACCAACCTTCTTTTCCTTTAGTGAAATGCATATGATGAAGTGCTTCTTGTGCTGAGATTATGTTTTCGATAAAGCTTTGACCTTTGATGAAGGCTGATTGGTTGTTGAGTATTAGATGTGGCAACACTCTTTTTAATCTGTTTGCTACAACCTTGGTGATCAGTTTTGCACTGGTGTTGATGAGAGTTATAGGCCTGAATTGATTTACCTTTTCTGGGTGTTTGACCTTTGGGAGTAAGTTAATCCTACCTCTGTTGATTCTGGGGTCAATTTCTCCTGTATAGAAAGCCTGATGTAGCATAGTAAGGATGGATGACCTGATGTGCTCCCAGTTGTGTTGATAAAACCCTATAGTGAGGCCGTCCGGTCCAGGAGCCTTGTCAGGGTTCATTTCAAAAAAGGTTGTTGTGATTTTTGCCTCTGAAACCTCTCCAGAGAGTAGTTCCTGTAATTGAGACGTTAGTTGTGGAAAGAAATTCCTGGCAGGGTATTTTTCTAGAAATGAAGTCTGTTATGGTAGGGGTTCAACACAATATAGTGATTGGAAGAAGGAAGTGATCTCTTTCCTGATAGAGTTCTTGTCAGTAGTCCATGTTCCATTTTGGAGTTTGAGCATTTTGATAGCTCTCTTGGGCTTTCCTGTGTGATGTCTCTTGTAGAAGTACTTCATATTTTTGTCACCTTGTGTAAGCCACACAACCCTTTTATTTTGCATTTCAAGTTCACGTTGTTGAGTGAATAGGTTCTCCAATGCCCTTCTCAATTTCCCTTCGAGTTCCCTGATTCTCCTCGGTGGGTTAAAAGGAAGGCATTTTTGTATCCCCTTCAGTCTTGCTAAGGTTCTTTTTATGTTCTTGTAGACATCCCCAAAAATATTGAATTTCCAATCTGTGCTGCTTTCCTGAAAGTTATGAGTTGCTTCGACTAATGGAGTTTGTGGATTCCAATTGTTGGCAAACCATTCTTTCCATTGGTGGTGATGTTCCTAAGCAGATTAGTATTTGAAGTAGGAGCTTCGGGGTTGAACATTGCCATGTAGTTGTAAAGTAATGAGCAATGAGCATTGGTTTGAGTTGGTTTTTAGTAGATGTTGGACTTTTAAGCTTGCTGCCTAGTTGATCATGGACCTGTTTCCCAGTGCTCTATCGATTCTCTCAAAGCAATGATTGTTGGCCCGTGTATATTTTGATCCAGTAAAGCCAAGGTCTTCCATGTTAGCCGTTTTAACCCATGCTTTGAGCATCCATTAGACTTTTTGCCTCCAACCTTGTCCTCTTTTGATAAGAAAGCATTGAAATCTTCAGTTGTGATCCAAGATAAAGTAGTAATTCCTTTAATGAGAGTCAGTCTAGTCCATAGGGCCCTCCTCATAGTAGGATGGGGCTTCTATATACTGCAGATAATAAGAAGTTGTTGTGATCAAGGAGGATAACATTCATATGCAAGATTTGCCACTCTGCATGTATTACGTATATAGTAATTGAATTATGGCAAAGTACCCAAATGCCGCCAGCATATCCAATTGGTTCTACTCTGTGGGAGCTTGTAAAGCCTAACTTTTTTAAAATTTGTTCAGCCTTGTTGCCATAGGTTATTGGTTCTTGAAGAATAACAATTTTTGCCTTATAGAACTGAATCATGTTTTTAAGAGTTATTGTTGTTTTTTTATTGGAAATGCCACGAAAATTCCAAGACATGATGTTGTACTCCATTAAAAAGTAAAGGGGAGTGAGTAGGTTACCTGGAAACATCCGGGAGTTCCTCCAGATCTTGTGGGTGTGGATCCATATCCTCATGGATTGGTTCCTCCTCAAAGGCGTCATCACAATGCTCTGGTGCTTCCTCATAGTGATTATCACTTGAGGGTGTGGTGAATTGAACCCTCACTTTGCTGCCCATATGAATTCACTTGGTAGTACCATAAGTGCTCTGATGATGGTGTTTATCAATCTCTGGTTCGGTGGTGTTATGCACTCTGAAAGGCTCAAGGTGAGAGATGTGATATACTGAATGACCTGTGGCCCTTGCTGGTGTGTTCTTCATGGCTGTTGCGTTGCCTGTGTTGGCAAGGCCATGGTGGTTTAGACTAATGGAGATGCCTATTTGAGCATGTTTGTGGTCTCCATTGCAGTGACTTGGTACGGGTCCATAAAAGGCTGGGCTGCTGGGGATGACTGTTTGATGATCGGGGAGGTCTCTAGTTCAGTGGCTTGGGGCTGGCTCATAATAGGCTGGGCTGAGGTTGATGCAGAAATAGGGGCCTGTGCAGTGTCTACGTCCTTGACTGCAGTAGGGGGCTTTTTGACCCAAACATTTTCTTTGAGGTAGGGCACAAACTTCCTTTTAACCCTTTGTTGTTGGGCTTTACCCTTATTAGACCGATTTCTAGATATTTCTGGGACATTAGTATTAAAGATGACCTGTGTTGGAGACGACGCTTTCTCTTCACCAACATCATCTGGTTGCTGGGCGAGAGTATCAAAGCGGGACGAAGTGGAGAGGTGGTTGGAGCCGGACTTCCTCAGGTTTGATTCCTTGTCACTCTGGTAAAATTGAGTCGAGTTTGTAAAGGTATTTTGTTGCTGACGTCGGATGAATATGGCTGTGAAGTGATGACTGATGGGATGTTTGAGCTTGTGAAGATTCCGGTGTTCCTGTGCAAATGCCCTGTGACCCTACTACCGCCGTTGATGATGAAGGGTCGGTCACCGGAGATGAAGCAGCAGAATGAGATCTTTTCTTGGGGCAGTCCTCAATAGAGTGGCCATAGATCGCACACTCATAACAGATTCAATAAAGAGCCTCATATTGGACTTGGTACAACTTATCATCAATTGTTATATTGGTTGGAAGCGGTTTTGTAATATCAACGTTGACAACCAACCGAGCAAACTGGCCTTTTTCCGCCGACATAGTATGTTCATCTCCCTTTAAGAAAGCTCCCATTGGCTTAGTGATTTCAATCAAGACTTCTTCATGGAAATATCACGGAGGTAGCCCGGGGATTCTGATCCATGTGGCAATTAAATCGATATGAGCAGCTTTTGTGTCAAAATCCTTGTGCCAGGGGTGGACATTGATATAGTGATCAAAGATAACCCATGGGCCCTTTAGCAACACCTTATGATAATCTTCTGGGTATGCTAATTTGATAAGGAAATAACCATCTGCCACTTCCATTAACTGAATGTTACCCCATAGTTTCCACAGGGACATAGCCTTTAATAGAGTATTTTGAAGTTAATGCTTCTGCCCGGTGGCTTTATGAAGATAGTATTGTCGAAGTTTTGGTCCATAGTTGGTTTTACCCGTTCAAAGAACGTGACTTTTGCTCCCATTGCCGTCCTGCCATGTAATGTATCACTCGGTTGCAGCTGCACTATGATTTGCTTGAACGGATTGGCATTGAGTTTGTCTTTGAATAATGGGAAACTTCCAACCGCTTAGGGAGTTGCAAAAGTCTGATGTTCGAACTACGGAAGGGGTGTTGGGATGGCGTCGTTCTATTGAGAGGAATTGTTTGTCTCTGGCATGTTGGTATGTGTTATCCCCGGATCAATATGGACGCCAGGGTCGATTATTATCCTCGACAAGGGAAAATGAAGTTGATGTTTATCTTCTGTGCCATGAACACTCAAAACGTGACATCTGTATTGTTTTAAGATAATGGCCATTTTATTTGACCGAAATAAAAAAATATGTTCCGGTGATTATTGTCTAAATTGTTTTTATATATTATAAAATATTTATTAATATATAAAAATAAATGAGATAATATTAATTATTAAAACTATAAAAATTAACAAAATAATAGTTATATAATTATATCCTTGTTTAGTGAAAATTTTATTAATTATTTGAACCGTTTAATTTTAAAATTGATATAAATAAATATTTATTAAAAATGCTGAAATAAAATTAACCAATTAATTTTTTATCTTAATTCCTTAAACTATAACTCTAATTTATATACTGAATTTTATTTATTGTTATCTTTCATTAAATAATTTATAAAACAACGTATTTTCAATAAATAGTTATTTAAACTATCATAAAAATTTAATTTACAACATACATATGAAAGCAAATAAAATTATAAAAAGCAACGTAGAATGGAAAAACTAATTATAGATATACCACGTCATCAACTGAGAGTACGTAGGCATTTGATGACATGGCAAGATGAGTAAAGAATGAAATCCACGTCACCCTTGAGTTACCTCTCTGTACGCAGCTTCCATCCTTCTTCGTTTCTTCGATTCTGTTCCCAAATCAAAATCACAAACAACAAACGAACTCTCTTTATCTCTTCCTCCTCAGTCCTCCCCTCCACAAAACTTTCGATTTTACGTTTCGGGCCCTGGAAAGACAATTCGTTTCGCGGGCAGACCCTTTTCTGTTCTCTTCAGGCACGTTACTTTCATTTCATATGTATGGGGATAACTATAATCGTGTAGTAGTTTTCGTTTCTGAGAGCCGTTTGGTTGTGTTTATGCAGAGAGGAACAGGGCTGCTCTGTTTTGTTCGCGGATCTGATCCTTAATTCTAATTTGTGTTTCTCGTTAATAACCAAGATGGGTATATTGTTTACGAAGATGTTCTCTTCTCTTTTCGGCAACAAAGAGGCCAGGATCCTCGTACTTGGCCTCGACAATGCCGGCAAAACCACAATTCTCTGTAATGTTTATCTTTTTTCGTAAAAAAAAAGCTTTTAATTCCTCATTTAGTTTTTGAATAATGGGTATTTGTTGGATTTTGATGATATTGTCGCTTTGACTTGTAATTTGATTCAGATCGACTTCAGATGGGCGAAGTTGTCTCCACTATTCCAAGTACGTATCTTTCTCCGTAATTACGTAGATTTCGTGTTGATTTAAGTTGCCGAGAATTTTTTTCCGAATATGGGAAATAAAAGATTTGGATCTGATCAGTTCTTTTATGTTGCTCTCTAGTTCGTCCATGAGCTCTATTGTATTAGACTTGGTTGATTCAAAGTTTTGTGCTTCAAGAACTTAGTAGATGGACATACTAAGAATTAAATTTTTTAAATTAAAATAAGTTTAACACTTGCTTAGCGTATTGCTCTTTGTGTTATTTCTAATCAGTTTGTTTTTCCAATGCAGCAATTGGATTCAATGTTGAAACTGTTCAATACAATAATATCAAATTTCAAGTATGGGACCTTGGTATGCCAATTTATTGTTCCTCATGTCTATCCCTTCCAAGCCATTAACATCTCCCCTTCTTGCCTAATTAATGATATATATGTCACAACTAGACGAGCTACTGCTCTGCATAATGTTCCAGTGCTTTATTAGTTCTTGTGTGGACTAATTCATGCAGAATCAATATCAATGTTCTAGGATTAAGTTGCTCATTAAGATGCATAGTATTTTAAATTTTTAATTGCTTAATATTGCTGGAATCTCGTTAATTAAATTCAAGTCAGTATCTTATCCTTATGGAATTTGTCTTGTTTGTTGATGTAGGTGGACAAACGAGTATCAGGTAACTTCTGAGTTGTTTGCTTCGTTCTTATTATTATTATTAGTTCTAATATGTCTTTTTAAAAGCAGAATCAGCTTCATTTGGGTTAAAGAACCTCATTATCGAATTCCTTTTTGCTTGAGCTTTTCAGTGATCATTCACTAATTGGTTAGGTTATATGACACCAATTTTTGTTTCTGAAAAGATGTAGATGTGCCATATGGTATGCTATATGCTGAATACTTGCTTACTCTTTGCTGTTGTTTAATGAATGAAAATGAAAATGATACCAATGCTGATGTACAAAGAATAGAAGCGATATCAAACTATTAGTTAGAACTCACAAAACCTATAAAATTTAGTTGCTGGATTATCTGTTTAGTTTGCTAGAATTTCAACTTTGATATGGTTGGAATTTTGGGTTTGATATAGCTAGAATTTTAGGTTTGATATAGTTCGAATTTTAGAGTAGGTATCAGTAGAATTCTAGGGTTGGTATGGCTAGAATTCTAGGTTTTTGGTTGTTGGAATTTTAATGAGGTGAACAAACAATAGAGGGTAGGCAATTAAGAATCACTCTAAGGGTCTAATAGTTAATTAGAGAAAGAATCACATTTTCAAATTGAAATTTATTGAAAAATTTCAGGGGTATCCTTTAATGAAGGGTTGAATACACAGACATATATAAGTTCTTAGAACCCTTATTATAGTAGTAAAAGAATTCCTAATTAAAATATCCAAAAAAGAATTGAATCATACTCTAAAGGATTCTTTATTCTTAAAAAACTATTATAATATATCTAACTTACTATTACTTCATATCTAATAAGAAACATAGCATAAAAAAATTCAGCCCTTGTTGCCTTTGCTGTCATCTAAACTCCACCAAATTAAAGCTTATTATTGGGTATTTATCTTCTTTTATTTCTGTTATAAATTCTAAGCTCTTGTGCATCAAATGCTCACATCAATTTCAAGTTTTTCTGTTGTCTTTTACATCGTTTTTAATAAAAGAATAGACGAAAAACTAACAGAATGTTACATGGAAGGTTATTTGAACAATACTATAAGAGGATAAATGATAGTTTTTAAAATATAAAATTGAAATGAGAAAATGTTAAGCTAAAGGAGGTCCTAGTATATTTAACCCTTTGTTAATCAAAACTGATTCTTCATAAGTTTTTAATCTGCTTTCTTTGTGTTTTCTGACAGGCCATATTGGAGGTGTTATTTTCCCAACACACAAGCAATTATCTATGTTGTGGATTCCAGTGACACTGATAGATTGGTGATAGCCAAGGATGAGTTTCATGCAATTCTGGAGGTATGCTTAACTCCATTTTATCTTTGTCTTTTAAAAAGGCAGAGATATAACTGCTGGCCTACCCATCAAAAACAATTATGCACTTTAATTTTTGGTATATTATTACTTATAAATTTGAAATAAGCTGTGTAATGGACGTTAACTTCTCTAGAGTTGTTTATGCTGATGGCTGGCCAGCTCGATGTTAACAAGAATCTGGGCTTAGTTGAATACTTTAATTATGAAAGCGATGTAATCTTTCTCTATCACCTATTTTCGGATCATGATGGAGATATACGTGAGCAAGAAATCGGCTGAAGAGGTTACTGGTGGGATTAATACTCAGCTTAGGATTCCCTCAGCCAATTTAAGATGTACCATTTATGCAATCACTTCAAAAGTCTAATTTTGCAATACTTGAGGAAAAGGTTTTGCAAGATGTGTTTGCTTTGCTCAATAAATTGTTGACTAGGGTTAATTAAACATGTCCATAGTAGTGATCATGTACCCATACTCTCTCTGAGGGGAAAAGTTCTTTTGGTGTTTTTAAACTTTGAAGTGATGTTGTGCATGAGCATGTGAGGGGACCATTTGCGTTAGTATTACTTGGAGTTGGACTAGTAGGTGAGAATAGACAATATACACAAGCACATGGGAAAGATCATTTTCCATTCTTCTTTTAAACAAAAAGAAAACGATCCATACTGCATGACGAAATTTGTTCCGTTCATTTATGACTTCCGAATTACATTGAGAGTTAATGCATTCCTTCCTGATGATAAATGAGAACATTTCATGTGTTTTTTTCGACAGGAGGAAGAGTTGAAAGGTTCTGTTGTTCTCATCTTTGCAAACAAGCAGGTTCGGTCTTACCTAGTTGTGTATTGTCGAAGACTTGTTAGATGGCTGCAGAAATTTACATCAACTTATTTGATAGTTAATTGAGAAAGAAGTTGCATTTAGGGCTTTTTCTTCCATTTCAATGCATAAATGTATCTTTTTGTGATTTATACAGCAAATTTGTGGCATTTTCCTTTCCTGTTTTTAAGATGATTCTTCGATAACTATAGGATCTTCCCGGTGCACTTGACGATGCTGCTGTGACTGAAGCTTTAGAATTACACAAGATTAAGAATAGACAATGGTCAATTTTTAAAACTTCTGCCATCAAAGGAGAAGGTCTATTTGAGGGCTTGGATTGGTAAGTTTCTTACAGAAGAATTTCTTTCAGGGTCCATGATCATGAGCAGAATTACACTAGCACATAGAAAAACATGGAAACATGGACTACGGCATCAAATGTATTAACTTTGCAGACTTATCCTATGGCAGTAACCACGAATATATTTACAAGTCCAACCCGTGAATGAAGAGAAGGAGAGATGCTTACCTTTATTTTTTTTCTCTCGTCTGAATATTTCCAGTCTCTGTTATTCTGTTTGATCCAAAAAATTTCGTAATCGACCATTAATCTTTGATGTAGGTTGAGTAACACGCTGCAGTCTGGAAGTGGTTAAGTTTACGCAAAAGTTGGCGTCGTCTCTCACAATATAATTCAAGAAGGATAGCAGAGCTTGGTGGTGTGGCTGGTCAGAGAGAAGTGCTCTTTCCTTTGTTGCAGTTTTGCTGTTTGACCTTCACTAGTTTTTCCTGCTAATTTACTTGTAAAATCTTTCATAAGAGATGTGACCAATTGGATCTTCATATTCTCTTCCTATGCCTATTTCTTTTGACATGAGTTTTTGAGCTCTATCTTATGTGGGACGATGGTGGCGTAATTCTATTCATTCCATTGTTTCGTCATGATAATAATCCTTCTTGATACCTTACTTTTCGTCTGCATAACATATGCCATGAAACGACGCATACAGCCCATTAAACCATGTATTGCATTTTCAGATCTGGCTCTTTTTAATGGACGTATTATCCTTCTTTGTTCAGTCGGAAGCCCGTTAGAAACAGGCCTGCAAAAGAAGTGGAGGTTTAGGTTTAGTCTTTTAATTAGGTTCGGCAGGTGAGTCAAAGTCGGGCTAAGTTTGGACTGCCATTAGTTAGGGTTAGGAACATTCCAGGGGAGCTTGAACATCTTAAGGTCCGAACTTAGAAGTTGGAAAAGATTTCGGACTCAAGTCTATAAGTTCGGAATAACATATTTTAGTTTATTGATTTTGGATTGGATTTATCTAAAAAAACTTTGTCAAGAACTCGAACCCAATAAATAAGACTCATTTATCAATATATGAGTTTTAATTCGAATTATATTAAACAGAATTTGATTTATTGATTTTGAATTATATTAGGTTTATACTTATTTGCCAGACAGTATTAAAAATCCAATTTGTGTATCATCAAGTTTCCCCCACCCCCTTTCCACGAGGTTGGCTTTTTATATTTTATAATGGGAGAAAACAATTTTCAAGTACAAGAAAATTAAAATTTTCATTGCTAAATAGAACTGATCTCGAAAGTAAATTCCGTTAATTTCAAGCATATATATTATAATAGTTAAGTGAATAGGTTGCATCATATAATATTGACGTGTTACTCTATTCCATCTTAATAATATCTCGTAATTATCATTTCTACATGTCTAGGAAGACTTCTTCATTATATGAATAATCAAAATCTTAAAAAAGTATATGCTGATACCTATATCTATGGATAAATTCGCCGAGAGTATACAAAAGGATGTATATTTGTATATATTGTTTATTAGTGAAATTGTTTTAGTAGATGAGATAAGAGAGGATATCAATGTTAAGCTAGAAATTTAGAGGGATACGTTAAAGTTGAAGGACTTTAAATTGAATAGGATTAAGATTAAGAACTTAGAGTATAATTTTTCGGGTCATAAGACAACCTCCAGTATGGAGGTAAAAATTTGTCCAAAAGTTATATCACAGAAAGAGTGTTTTAAGTATCTATAATTTATTATCCAAAGTAATAGAGAGATCGATGAAGACGTAGTTTACCATATCAGATCAGGGTGACTTAAATGGAGAAGTCCTTTAAGAGTTTTATAATGTAACAAAAACATACTACTCAAATAAAAGTGGCTAATATTAATTAAAAATTTAAGAAAGACAAGACTTAAGTGGTTCAGATATGTTAATATGAGATATTCTAGCGCTTCAGTGAGAAAATGTAAGAAAATTTTACTTAGAGACTATAAGAGGAAAAAAGGAAGGCCTAAGAAGAATTGGATAAAGACGATCAAGAATGATATGACTATGTTGAAATTTATCGATAATACAACCTTTAATTGGAAACTTTAGTGTACTAAAATAAGGGTAAAGAATCTTACATATAAAGGTCATTGATAGGAGCAGGAAAGGTAGTGGATGAATGAAAGAGTGCAAGAATCTTACAGACAATACAACCAATAGAATAGTGCTTTAGAGCGGACCAATCTCCAAATAAAATAACAATTAACAAAGCTTAGACCCTTATCAAAAACAAGTCCTAGGATATATATGTAGTAACTATCATAGAGTATTATTCGCTAATAATTCAAGAAAATGCCTAGAAGATAGGTGATAAGAGCCAGTGGGAAGTGACGTTAGTGGGAAGTGACGCTAGTGGGGTGCTCCACTCAATCCAGGTGGTAGAACATGACCAAATCTTTACGAGTTAGTGTGGATACCCAATAGCTCAGTAAGTTGGACTTGGTCGTCGACAACCTGCTCCTTGTCATGTGCTTTCTTCTTTCTAGAATAAGTCAGTAGGGGAGTAGTGGAAGGAGTCGTATCAGCACTGCCCCCTGGAAACTCACCTTATCCTCAAGACTCAAAGAAGGAAACTGACCAGCGAGAAGATCATAGTTCTCCCGACTAGTTTCTTTAAGAGGTCGCTCGTGCCATTAAACCAAGAGTTCCAAAGTCGCGTGTCCACCTTCTTGAATCTAGCAGTGAGCTAAGAACTTGACAGGTGCGAGTTCAAGCTCAAAATTAGAGTTAAGCGAGAGAGGACTGGAGGTACATTTGGTAGCTAGCTATGGGCGTAACAAAGAAATATGACAAATGGGATGAATCTTTGTTGCGGTCGATAATTCCAATTCAGAGGCAATAGATCCAACTTGACGTATAACTTTGTATGGCCCAAAAAAAGAGGAGATAACTTCTCATATTTCCTTTTGGCGAGGGAATGCTATCAATAGGGCTGAAGACGAAGAAATACGGCATCACCAACTTGAAAACTCAACTTGCTTCTTTTAGAATCTGCTTGGATCTTCATATGATATTGAGCTTTTAATAGATTATCTTTTAAAAGCTTTAGCATGTCATCATGGGCAATCAGCTGGTCTTCTAGGTTTTGAATTCGAGTTTCTCCTAGTACAAAGGGATGAATAGGAGGTGGATCTTGGCTATAGACTAACTTGAACGGTGTTGTGCTTATGAAAGTATGGAAGCTAGTGTTGAAGGAGAATTCTGCCCATGGAAGGTAATGAATCTAAGCTTTCGGATGTTCATGAGCAAAACATCGAAAGTAGGTTTTCAAACAGTGATTTACAACCTCTGTCTGTCCTTCTGATTGTGGATGGTAAGAAGTTCCCACACGTAGATGAGTTTTGCTCAACCTAAATAGTTCTTGCTAAAAAGTATTAAGAAATATGACATCCTTATTAGATAGGATAGAGCGTGGAATGCCATGGAGCCACACTATTTCTCTGCAAAAGAGGTCAACAATGGATTTGAGGGTAAAAGGATGAGATAAAGGTAAAAAATATGAATATTTACTTAATCGATCAATGACCACTAGGATGGTATTGAATCCACCTGATTTGGGCAAGATAACGATGAAATCAAGAGAGATGTCTTCCAAATTCTATTTGGAACAGGTAATGGCTGTAACAAACTCGCTAGTGCCAAAGCTTTATACTTGTTCTTTTGACAAGTTAGGCAATTTTGAACAAACTCCCAGACATCTTGCTTCATACCAAGCCAAAAAAAAATTGATGAGACCCTTTTGAAGGTCTTTAAGTAACCACAATGACCAGCAAATAAGGTATCATGTGACTCAGACAGAAGCTTCTGGCAGAAAATGGGACTTCAGGAATTACAAGACGAATTTTATAATATAGTTTTTGATTCACCAACTGAAAATCTGGATCAGAGTGGGGGTCTTGAGATAAAGATGACATAATGTCCTGGGAATATGGGTCCACTTGAAGAGCTTCCTGCAAATCCATGAAATCCAAGTGTACAGGTAATGCCAAAGCAAGAAAATCGACGTGTTGTAGGTGATAAGAGAGTGCATCAGCTCCCTTATTTTCTTTTCCAGTTCGATATTTAATTGAGAAATTGAAAGGGAGTAGCTTGAGGATGAGTCTTTGCTGCTCATTGATAGAAACTCGCTGCTCCAACAAATATTTGAGGCTGGAATGATCAATTTGAACGGAGAAGTGTCGGCCCAATAGATAATGCCTCTATTTCTGTAAAACAAGTATAAGGGCCAGTAATTCTGTATCATAAGTAGACTTCAAGTGGTTAAAAAAGGAGAAGCCCTTACTGAAATAGGCAATAGGATAATTTGATTGGAGAAGTATGGCGTAAATGCCTGCAAAAGAAGCATCACACTCCAGTGTAAAAGGCTCAGTAAAATTAAGCAAATGCAAAATGGGGGACAGAAATCAATGCTTGCTTCAGATCATTGAAGGCCTTTTCAACAGCTGGAGACTAAATGAATCCATTTTTGCAGGTCAGATCAGTCAGGGGCCTAGAAAGGATGTCGTTGTTAAGTCCAAAAAACCACGAAGTTCTTTAACATTTGTTGGCACGGGCCACTCATGAACAACTTTGATCTTATCTTGGTCTACTTCTACTCCTTTCACTGACACCACATGACCCAAAAAGGGAATTTGTGCTTGACCGAACAAACACTTAGAAGCCTTAGCAAATAAGTGATTGTCTCAAAGAAGCTCCAATACAGTCTTTAAATGCTGGAGGTGTTCTTTGATCAAATTGCTATAAATGAGGATGTCATAAAAAAAACCAAGATAAATTTGCAGAGATATAGCCTGAAAAGATCATTCATAGTTGCTTGGAAAGTAGATGGGGCGTTGATGAGGCCAAATGACATGACAACAAACTCGTAATGACTAGAATGTGTTCAGAAGGTTGTCTTGGTAATGTCCTCAGGATTAACACAGATTTGATGATAGTCGGAGCGTAAATCAATTTTAGAAAAAATTGTCGCACCATGCAATTCGTCAAGTAGTTCATCGATATTAGGTATGGGATATTTATCTAGGATAGTGATTTGGTTTAAGGATCGGTAATCAATACACATGCGTCATGTGTGATCTTTCTTTTTCACCAAAAGGATAAGGCTAGCAAAAGGACTAGAGCTGGGTCGTATAAAACCTGACTGTAACAAGTCAGAGACTTGAGCTTCAATTTCAGATTTTTGATAGTGAGGGTGGCGGTAAGGTCTAATATTTGGTGGTTTGGAACTCGGAAGAATTGTTATGTGGTGAGTGTGGTGTCGAAATGGAGGTAAAGTCTTAGGTTCCTAAAAAATAGTCTCAAATTCATTTGGTAGAGGTTATATTTTAAGGTTATATGGGTATGGATCACCTGATTCAGTGCTCTCGGTAGCCAAATACTAGAAGGTAGCTTCTGCTGGTGCTTTGTGTGGGACCCCTTGTAGCTTATATTTCTTCCCATTTAAATGAAAAATGAGAAACATCTCATTCCAATTAGCTTGGACCGTGTTGAGTGATGCAAGCTATTGAATGCCCAGCACAAGATCAGCTCCTCCTATTGAAAAAAGGAAGCAATTCTGTATAAGTTTCAAGTTATGTAGTTGTACCTAAACATTGGGGCAGATCCAATTGCAGCAAATGACATCTCCATTTCCTATTTGTACACCAAATGTGGGAACAAATTGGACTGGAAGTTGAAGGTCACTGATGATGGTTTCGGCGATGGAATTGTGCGTGGACCTACTATCAACAAGTATTAGGACCTCTTTGTTACTAAGAGTCCCATTAAGCTTCATTGTAGTTACATTTGACTTACCCAAAATGGAGTGGAAGTTAATCTCGACAATGTCAGCTTGTGAGCTATCTTCGTCATCATTATTCCTAACTTCCTCGCCATTGCCATCAGTGGTTTCCAATAAGGAGAAAGCTCCTGGTTTGCATTGTTGACCTGGCTCAAATTTCTCATTACAACAAAAACGTAGGCCTTTGGCAATTCGATTTTGTCGCTCGACCTCCCAAAAACGAGATGAATTTGGCTGGGTAATAAGTTGGGTTGTTGTAGGTAGGGTTTGTGTGTTTATCGACAAGCTGGTGGGAGATATTTTGGCTTTCACGTGGAGTAGAAGCTTTTGCGGGGTAGGAGTTGGTGTTAGGCTGGGATGAGCTGGACCAATTGGGTCCCATGGTAACTCAGCTTGGAACTAATTTGGATTCAAATTCCAAAGCCAAACTCATGGCCTTATACACAGTGTGGGGCTTATGTATCCTCACATCTGCTTTAAGATGCTAGCGTAGACCATTGAGGAAAACACCCAACAGGCAATGGTCAGGCCAGTTTGTTACTCGAGCTGATCGTCTCGCAATTGCCGTTATTCTTAAACAGTACCAATTTGGCGAATGCTATATAGGAAATCATCTGGGTTCTGAAACTCAACAGGACCATAATTTTACTGAAATGCCTTAACTAATTGCTCCCAGAAAATAAGAGTTCGCTCATTGTTAAGCCATAAGAATAAATCCAGTGTGTCACCTTCAAGGTACATAGCTGCAATATCAACCTTAAATTCATCCGGAGTTTGATAGTAACGGAAATATTTCTTCGCTTTGAGGATTCAACCACGGGGGTCTCCTCTTTCAAATTTTGGAAACTCCATCTTGGTGTGGAGGCGTCGATAGGTGTGTTTACTCCAGCATGGATTGTCGACTTCTTCATCATTGTCATCCCAATGTGAAGATCGTCTTTCTCTAGCTTCATTTGGGTGAACTGGACTTTTGTCTATCCCACGACTTGTTTTTGGGCGCTGGTTTTGTTGATATTAGGTTTTGAGTGCTACAACATCAGCAGACAAAGCAACGATAGTTGTGAGCAGTTGCCGTGTGGAAGGGTCAGATGAGTGTGTGGTAGAGTAGTTGGTGGGTGGAAGGCTTATGGGTGGGTCTGTCTGGTTAATGGTCTCATTGGTGGAAAGGTTAAATCGTGTGTTCAACATGGTGGATTTTTTTGTTGCTCTGGTAACAAAATGATAGGAGCAGGAAAGGTATTGGAGGAATGAAAGAGTGCAAGAATCTTACAGACAAGAAAACCAATAGAATAGTCCTTTCGAGTAGAGCACGTTCCAACTAAAATTACAATTAACAAATCTTAAACCCCTTATTAAAAACAAGTCCTAGGATATATATAGTAACTATCCTAGAGTATTATTCGCTAACAATTCAAGAAAATGCCTAGAAGATGGTGAAGTGACGCTAGTGGAAAGTGACACTCAATCCAGGTGGAAAAACTTGACCAAATCTTCAGGAGTTAGTTCAACGTGAATATCCAACAGCTCAATAAGTTGGATTTGGTCGACAATCTGCTCCTTGTCATATGCTTTCTTCTTCTTTCTAGAATAAGTCAGTAGGGGAGTAGTGGTGGGTGTCGTATCAGTCATTTTCTTTCTCATGAGTCTTTTAGTCATTTTCCTTCGACCTCAAGGCTCATGTTTCGTATTTAACCTAAATATTTTCCTATTTAGCATAAATATTTTCTTGTTTGATTTATTTATTTACTTTCCTCCTCCTTCGTTTGTATATTTATTTACCTTTTTTCTCTTTTTTAGAATTATTTTTATCTCTTATTTTTATTCTTACCCTTATTCTATATTTATTGTTTTATCGATTTCGTTAATTTTTATATTTTTATTTATAAATATTTATTCATCGTCGTCATCATCATCTTTTATGTCTATTTTTAATTTAATTCTTAATTCTTAACAATTTTAACATAAATGAAATTACAATACCAACAGGAACATCAACAATTCAACAATTCAATAAAAGTCTCAATAATCACGACATACGAGGAAGTTCAAAAGTACATAACCTTATTTTTAACTAGTAGAAAGGTTGTTTTTAGTAAACCTACATAAATATAGGTTATATACTTTTGAACTTCCTATGATGCTATGATCATCGGGACTTTCATTGAATTGTTGGTGTTGCTCATGATACTGTAACTTCATTTATGTTAAAATTGTTCAGACTTAAGAGTTTGAAATAAGTGAAAAAGTAAACACTTGTTTATTAGCAAGCTCAATCTATAAAATGTTCATAAAAGGAAAAACTTAAGGATCGCATGAATTCAATAATTGTCCTGTAATAGCAACATCCTAGGTAGATATTTCACAATATGTTCAAGTCTCCTATCTTGTTATACACTTCCCAATGTAAGAATTTTCCAACTGAAAACTCAAATTCATTGTTAAACCTTTATAAATATTAAAATTTCCAAATACACCAGACTTTGGTTATAATTCAAAGTTTAGGTCGATTGACTTCCAAGTTCATACTCTATAGTCTATTCAATCCCACTAAAAAATATTTTCTCGCCTTGCATGTTCGTCAAAGGCATTAATGACTTTTAACCTGATGAACTTCTCTCCTACCTAACGCACCTATGCACGTATCAATGGTTCGGTCAAAATCGGCGGCCAAAAGCATTTTCCAGTTAGCAGTGACGAGAGGGCCAAAGAGTCGCCAAAGAATCCATATATATTATAGCTTTCCTACTCCTATTTTTCAAAGGCTCGGTTTATAATCCTCCATTAACAATGTACGTAACAACCGAAAAGTTCATCAATAAATTAATATTGGATCATTGACTACGTGAATCTAACCAAGTCAAATGAGCTACTTAACTGGAAGATCTAACATGAGTTGTACAATAAGTTTTGAAAGATACAAAAAAAAAAAATATATATATATATATATCGAGATTTTTATAGTAGTGTAACAACCAACAAGACTTGGAATTTAAGAAAGCTTGAGAGTAGTTAGAAACTTGTTAAGGTCAGAAAGTTCCTTAATCTTTGAGCCTTTAGAAGGATGCACAAATAAGGTGGATATTATGTTAATTTCTGCCTACTCTATTATATAAATATTCATCTATTTAATTTCAGTAGATCTTATTTATTGAATGGATGAATGCTTATAACATAGAATAGGTACAGAATAATAAAAACAGGTAATCTGTCACCAAAAATTACCTTAATAACTAAGTAAAACTTGAAATCTTTTTCTTAGACAAAATTTAAACATCTTTATAAAATATATTTGCATCTTCAGCCTTCAACTTGTGCTATAATTGTAGAAATTGTCATCTACCTGCATTTTTGCAAATACTCGTTCACATTTTTGGTTTATTCTATTTAAGAAACGCACATACCACTCCGTTTGGATTTTAGTGTCGTGGAGGATAGATTGGGCTGGCACCTTACCTATCTATTGCTTTATTCTTTTCAAATAATTGAGGAATAAATTACAAATTAAACATAAATATGGAAGACTTTTTCTCTTTTTAATTGTATAAAAGTGTCCTAAAGAACTTTAAGCTTAAGAATTTAATGAGTTTGTGATGAATGTAACATAATTATAAAATTCAATTAATATTACTGAGATTAGTACTATTAATTTAATATCAGTACAAGACAACTTAAAAGTCTTATTAATAATTTATAATTTTCAAGTTTACTCCTAGCAGCCATGCATATGTTTAGAAACGATATCAAAATTTATAAACTAATTGTATTGCGTCGTTGAATTGAATGTAGACCGGAAATTATCCATTATAGATATATATAATGGATAAGCTTTTCAAATTTTTCTTCTGATATATAGTCTAAACAATTATTTTATATATTTTAAAACAGACTATTGATACCACATTCTGCAAATTGCTGAATAAGTCAAAATTAACATAAGAAATGCGACCCAGTGAATGCACAAAAGTCATAAATATCCACTATACATTATTCCAATTTCCGCCATTAATTCAAGGTGCTAACTCGTCGAGATCTCCGTATTTTTAGTCCTGATAAGATATTGACCTCATTATTGACCATAGATCTTCCATAAATAAATAGCTTTAATTCTTATAGTCAAGAAAGGTGCACTGGTAGCTCTAATAGTGTTAACTGGTACAAAATTTTGAAAAAAAACTGATTAGTGGAGAGGACAAATGTATAAATGATGGAGAGTACATTTGTCTCTGAATCGACCGAAAGTTTCAGTATTATTACAAAGAAAATAGCTCCTATCAAACAATTAAATGTCCTATCGTAATGAGAACCAAAAGCTGCTGTTCTTGACTCCGTCGTATCGTACACCTGTGACCACCACCTCCACCTGTATTGATTTTGATTGAGCAATTTGTCCTGTCATGGACTTCGATTGGTGAGATATTCAGGGATTCAGGAACAAATCTGTTCCAAATTTTTAAGTACTTAATTAGAAGTTACAAAATAAGAATTGTTTATTTGTTTTAAAATATTAGAGCCTTTTGTTTCCATGATTTAAACTGTGGTTCGGAATTTTCAATTCCTTGCATTAGAAGGTGTTGAACTCGTAGCAGTGAGGGTTTTTACTTTTCCAGTCATATAATCTTTGTAAGTTGTGTACCAACCTTAATCTTGTGATTACTATTATTATTAAGATGCAAATTATTTTTATAAATATTCACTCGAGGAAAAGAAAAGATATGAAACTAAAGTAGAAAGAGTTAGATAAGATGTTTATATCATAAAACAAAATTTAACATTTACGTGATATAAATTTCATTGAAAAATAAATAAATTTTAGGGCTAATAAATTATAAAGCATTTCATTTTTTGAGTTTTTTTAATTCATTGCTTAAATTTTTAAAATTTTTAATTAAGTATTCAATTTTTATAATATTAGCAACTCATATTAAAATATTAATTATGTTAATATTTTGCTGATTTGACTAATAAAATATGTTTTGCTTATGATATATAAGCTTCCATGTGAAAAATTAATTACTAATTAATCATACATATGGACTAGGACACCTGTCACACTTATTAGATTAAATGTTTTAGTCAATGTTACGAATACCGTACCGAATTTAATACCGGATTGAGTTCTGGTACGGTAATATACCGGTATTGGTTAATACCGGGTACTATTTCGGGTAATTTTTTAAATTTATAAAATAGTCCCTTTTTTTTAAATTGTAAAATAGTCCATTGTCATATTGTACAGTTGTACTGTATATTTTTAACCTAGTCTCTAAAAATCAAAATAATAAATAATAATCACAATTAATATGAAA
>JANIIA010000009.1:1032109-1051248 GCA_027478495.1 Erythroxylum alaternifolium | reverse complement strand
TTTATATTTGTATGATGATTATTGTCTTTTTTTCATAAAAATTATGGTTATTATTTATACGTGAAATATCTGAAAATTATTGTTATTTCATATTAATCATGATTATTATTTATTATTATGATTTTTGGAGACATAGTTAAAAATATATGGTACAACTGTACAATATGACAATGAACTATTTTGCAATTTTTAAAAAAATTTAGGGACTATTTCATAAATTTAAAAAATTATCCAAAATAGTACTTGGTATTGACCGATATTGTTACAGTATTGTACCAAAACTCAATCTGGTACTAAGTCCGGTATGGTATTCGCAACATTGATTAAAGTACAACACTTAAATGAGTTGAAAATTTGAAAAAATAGTAAGGATATGCATTCCTTACATATAGAAGCTATGCATGGATTATTCAGCAAGATGGAATTCTACATTTAAAATGCTTGATGTCTCCATTAACTATATGGATGAGTTTATTAAGAGTTCGATTTGAAGTGACAAAAAAGACAATAAAGGTGTGTGTGTTTACTTGACCCTTTAATAATATGATCCTAAATTATTTTCTATAAACTTGAGTTTTGAACTTAGAAGGGCTGAGGCTTTCTTGTAATAGTGATTTTTAGACTCTAAAAGTGATTCTCAATTTCCTACCTCCATAGCTTATTTACCTCACTAAAATTTCAACAATTATAGCAGAGATTTTTAATAACCAAAACACTAACATCTATATTAAACCCTCAGTTGTTCCTAACTTGAAATTTCAACAACATAAGCTAAAATCCCAAACTTAAAACTTAAATTTCAGTAACCAGGCTTTATAAGGTTTATAGCTCTTAGCTACTAGATCAATATATCTTTTACTCATCTTACATTAATTTAATACCAAAGCTTTGGTTCATAATGGAAACACGTAGCGAAAAGGCATGCAAAAGAATACTAAATGAAGAAGAATGAGAGGAAATATTTTTAAAAATTATCAAAAAATTGATTTTAATGACTCAATCATAAGGTGCCCTAAGAACTAGTCCAGAAAACAACACTAGATAACAAATTTCACTTATATTGAGGATGGAGAAAGTGAAAACTAAGATGAAAAGGCTAAAACTAATCAACATCAAATGGGATAAGGGAATCAACACCTACTGAGAGATCTAAGATGAAAAAAGCAACTAGTAGCATTTGAAGAGCAGATGTGAGAATTTAAAGACCATAATGAAGTTGCAACACATAACATACTTAAAGATATTGCTAAGAAAGTCTATGTTGATGCACCTAATTTTGTAAGGAAAATGGATCTCCATATGTTCTTAGACTGCACAACAACAATAAAGCCCATTTTGACTGGGACAATGTATTAGTAATATCAAAAATTTTGATTCGTAAAGATGAAGCTAATTACCCTTGGTAAATTTTTATAGAGATTGATAGAGGATAAAGTTTGAAGAATAGGCCAACCAGCAATTTATTGATTAAAAGAGATGAAGGTAAAGTTACCAGAAAAATATTGGCAAACATTCCTTTATAAATCCTAACTTCTTGTTTAGTAACTAGTAATAAAGAGGTGGGAATGAAAATGTAACTTTGATTCCTTAATTTTTGCTTATTTGGCTACTAGAAATGAACAAGACAAGGAACAAAAAATCTAGAATGGATTTTAAATAATCATAAATTTTTATTCCTAAGGAGGGTATAGATATAACCTAGAATCAAATATCAAGAATAATAAAGAAACAACTATAGGAATAAAATTGGAATTTTCTTTTATAGTCCTTTAGCACAACTTCTTTCTTTTCTTCATTACGTTTCTTCTTAACTAAATCTCTTTATTCTCTCTCTTCATCTCTGGTTACTACTTAATATATCTTTCTAGGTCAGATTTTATGGTTATGAACTTCTTTTTGATCTCTTTATTTTTCCTTTTGTGATATATTTGTATTTGGTGTACGGTTATTTACTTGAATTATTATATTAGTCATTATGTGGTGATTTTAATTTTTTTAATTAGTTTTAGTATGAATTGCAAAAACCATATTTTATGTTTTGGCCCAATTTGATTTTAATAATTTTAAGTGAATCAAACAAATCACTTAAGTTGAAAGTTTTACATAGAAATATATTAATATAATGAAATTTTGTAGAAGCCAACAGTCCTTTCTAGCCTTCATACCCTTTCTAGCTTTAAACCCCTCTATATAGTTCCTTATAATTCTATAAGTCTACTTTCCTCATAATAAAAAGTTGTTTCAAAACTAACTTGTTAGAAATATATTGGAATTTCAATCTAGGGACTATCTATATATTAGATGGAAACTCACAGGTAGCTAAATAGTGAAAGGCTCTGAGTTAATAGAAAAATAAAGGAGTTGTTATGTTGACTATTGCTTACATAGCAAACACTTTGGAATCATACATAAATGATGTTTTTATGTGTGATTAATAAAGAACTTATGTTTGCATATAAGTACAAATTTTCAAGGACTACCTTAAAAGAAGTTTTTATTAAATGATTCAATTAAAAACTTGAACAAGTCGTATCATTTGCATCAAGTTTTATACTTTGCCTCCCAGTTACTGAGTGCTTTTCACAATTTTAAGGCTTCAATTGGTGCTTTCTGAACCACTCTTCTTTACTATGATCTTGCTTCAGTTTATTTCCTTTTTAAGTGACTAATCACCTCTTCCTAATGCTTTTGCACCAAATATTTTAATTATTTTGCTTTGTTGTATTTGTCTACCAATTATACATCTACATTTAATTGTTGTGCTTTTAATAATACTCATCATTATAGGTACTATATTAGTGGAGGTAAGAGCAATAATTACTCCAAAAAATATTGATATTTGTTCACTTGGATATACCAAATCAAAATTGGTTTATTTTTAAATAGGCCTTATCCATCCCTCGATAAGATGACCATTGGTACCAAACCCTAAAAACCCTTAAGGTTATGTGGTTTCCATAATTTGAGTTTATATGCAATTTTTTATTTGTCTTTCTTATCAAATCAGTTTATATATATGCACATAAATCATGGTATGGTTAATGGTAGTAAATGCTTTGATTTTTTAATATATTTTATGATTATGATTATTATTTCTGAAATGGAAGTCATGACTTTCACACCTCGACGTTACAATTTTTTGTAATTATAGTACATCATTAAGAAGAAGAAGGATGATAATTACTGTGACATTGTTAAGCTTATTATCATATCTACTACGGAGGCATATATTGAGAATGATAAAAGAGCCTATTAAGTGTAATCCATTAGTTTGAATAGCATATCTTAGTGGTATGATTGTGGATAGTGAAATTTCATGCATCGAACAACTTCATATAGATAGGCGTATTTTTTACGTACTATGCTCAATGCTATAAAATATTGGTGGATTAAAATATAGATGTAAAGGAAATGGTAGTGATATTTTTGCATCTCATTGCATTTAACGAGAGAAATTGAGAAATCAAGTATGATTTTTAGCATTCGAAATAGATAATAAGTAGACATTTTCATAATTATTGAGATCTGTGCTTAAGTTATGGAGAGTTATACTTACAGTCGCTAAAAATATACATGAGAATAACATTGATGAAAGATAGAGGTGGTCTAAGATAATAATATTCATTTGTGGAGTTTTATTTGGTACAATATTTACTTGTGATTGATAATGACTAGATATGATTTTTCTAATTTTAGAATTTCTTTGGAGCTTTCAATGGTGCATAGATTCAAGTAAATGTATCACATATTAGAAAATCCCGATATTATACCGAGAAGAATGAGATTGCCAAAAATGTCATAGGGGTATGTTCTATAGATATGTAATACCTAGTTTGAAAGGTTTAGTTAGTAATGGTAAGGTGCTTTGGGATGCAATATCTAGAAGAAATGGATTAGAAATTCCTCAAGGTGAGATATTCAATGTTATATACTCAAATTATTTTTTATATATTAAAATCATATGGTTAACACATTTAACATATTATGTAATAGGTTAATACTATCTTGTAGATGCTGGACATAGAAACTATGAGTAATTTCTTGCATCGTATAAAGGTCACCATTATCTTCAAATTAAATAAAGATCAGGACATCAACCAAATACTCAAAAAGATTATTTCAATATGAAATATTGTACAACTACAAATGTTATTGAAAGCATTCATATTACTAAGGTTATAATGGGGAATCTTAATACGTCCCTCATATTATTCAATTGACTCTCAAACTAATATCAGGTTAGCTTGTTACATTCATAATCTTATTCGTCAACATTTGAGGAAAGATCTATTAAAAGAACAGTTGGATGATATACTAGAAAGTAATGACCGTATTGATTACATTAATGATATTGAAATATTTAACCAGTGGACTGCATGGAGAGATAATTTAGCAAGGGAAATATTTATATCATGGAAAGCTAGAACAGGTCATTGACATTTATTATTAAAAATTTCCACAATTTATTTACCTTTTGATTTCTTGAAAATTTTTGAATATTATTTGTTATTCATGAATATTATTTGTTGTTTGTTTTCATTTTTGTTATAATTTTTAATTATTTATGTCTTATAGGTGACATCTCATAAAGAAAATAGAAATAATATGCAATTTATACCTATTTAAGGAAGAAAAAAAAGATATTGGAATAATAAGGTAGGAAAAATGCTTGTCGACATGCTTTATAATCTGATAGGCACCACATGGATGACAGATTGTAACTACAAGAATGGATATTGTACTAAAATTGAAAGGTGTCATAAAGAAAGAATACCTTAAATTGATCTTAAAGCAAAACCTCAAATTGAATCCAAAGTTAAAATTATGAAGAACCTATAGTCAAAAAAAGGTTAGCCGATTTGGATGGGATGATCATCAAAAAATGGTGATTGGTGATAAAATTTATATAGGTTAGAAAAGGTATAAATAAAATTTTTATCTTTCTACTATTTATTTTTGTATTAGAATTTATTATTTGTGCACATAATTATTTATGATAATATTGTTATTATTATGTAGAGTAGTGAAGGAGCATCAGCTTTATATGTGAAACCATTTATCCATTTTGATCGACTAGTTGAAATTTATGCAAAAGAAAGAGCAATAGGAAATGGAGCTCAAAGTCTAAGTGAAGAAATATAGGTGGAAATGACAATAGTATTGAAACATGTAATAATATGAATAAAGTGCAATCAAATAATAGAAATGATAAAGAATGTGTGACTCAAAACAATTCAACATCACCATTTGGAAAAACATATTCAAGAAGAGCATGAATCCACTTGACACAGAATTTTTGGAGCTAACAAGCAATATAAAAAGCTTTGTTGAATCTGAACATAAATTTGTTGTCTTTAAAAGATATGAAAAAAAACATTTACTCATTCTGTAGATATTAGTGAGAAAAGAACTCAAACATTTGATGTGTTAAAAATATTTAAGGACATTAATTATGAGAGATGGTTAAAACAACAAGATTGATTAGTGAAGATGATAAAAAGGTTAAGGTCTTTTTTAGTATGCCTAACGATTGTAAAGTTTTGTTTGCTTGGGACATAATTGAGTTATCTAATGATCACATAATATTATATGATCTATTTAAGAATTTAAGATGACTCTACTTAGACAATACATTGTTTTGATTCTTTCTTATTAGAATATTATTATCAAAATTGTATAATAGTTTATGGATTAATGGCCTTTATATTTAATTTATTTAATAATTATTTTATTTTATTTCATTGAAGTTATATCATGAAATAAGTTCTTTAATTTCTTATAACAAATTATTCACAATTATTTTAAATTAATAATTATTAAATAATTGAAAAATTAATTAATCATTTATAAAATATAAAATATTTTGATTAATTGTTTACAAAATCAATCATATAATAACTAAATCTTGAGTTAATTTTTTAATCACCATTTCAAATATTTAATATCAGGCATTAGTATAATTATTTACATATTTAATCTTACTGTTAGTGATTGTATATCAAACATGTATAATCAGGAAGTCCATTCCTATTTCTATTCCTTCTTTCATTCTCAAACCAAATTTTTTCTCAATTCTTTCATTACTAATTACCAAAAATGGTAAAAATTATATCAAAATATAAGCCAGATTCTAATCTTTTAGAGTGTATTAAAATAACCTTAAATATTTTAAATTTATTTAATTTTAACTCTCAATTGACGGAACGCTTAATACGATTAGGATTTTGTCAACACTTATGCATTATCTTTTTTATTTTTTATGTGAGACTCACAATGTCACTTATGTTACACATAGTATTACAAGTCTCACTCACTTAAGTTAATCTTAACTAACACCAATTTTAGATTAACTTAATTAAACCTAATTAACCTTAAAATCCTTAAATTTTCACATGCATTTGTGTCTTTCCTCTCTCAATTTGACACACGACCACACCATGTTTTGGTCTCACATGTAACAAATTTTATGCCCCTCACATCAACTCCTTCGTGAACGTGGCAGCATGAGTTTTCATGCATTCTTGTTCCAAAATAATGAGAACTTCTTCCCGTACGTGATAGTTGCCAGTTAAGGCTCATTTACATGTACATGTATTATTTCTTGTCCAAAATAATTACGTGACTTAAGAAAAATCTATCCAATTTCGGTAGGAGTTTCATGTCCACTTATTAACATGTTGCACCTAAACATATAAGTTGGATCAATTTACATTAAGTATCTTTAAGTATAGCTGATTCTCACACGCTTGATTTACTTGGTTTATGTCCTTATGTTTCAGCCCGAAATTGATTCCAATTTACTCCATGATAATTTAAAACAAGGTCAGTGATCTTGATCTATCATAAATTCATCTAATCAAATTTATTTTTGGTCCATTTCCACACTAGTTAACTTCAATATTTTTCGACTATCATTTGACTTTAATACTTGTCTCGAGTATTGTCAAATCATTCAGGGTCGGGTCTCCAATTTACCTTTTAGAGAAAATAAAATTTACATATACCAAAAAATATCATCCATACGAAATGAAATTTTATAAACACGTGAAATGAAAAGTTTGGTGTTTTACACAATCTATCAAAATTCTTAATATGAATTTCTCAAGCTTTCTTAAATCCCTAATCACTCAAAGTCCTCCTTTGACGTTGATGTCATCCTTTTTAGATTTTGCATTTTCAGGTCAATTTATATCTCTAGTGTTTCCAAAAATAAATTCTTAAATTCTCAAAATTTTCTTGCCACCAATATCTAATACGGGGCTTTCACTCCCGTTCTTTACCTATATCAAGTAAAAGATGAACATAAACTATAAATATTTGTTAAGATCCATTCCGTTTGTTTATAGTTCCACATGACAAATTTAAGAAACTGCCTTCCAGTTGTGATGATTAGATCATCAATCAAAGTGGATGATGATTGCAAACTTCAGTTTAATTCACTCATTTTTTATGTTGGATACGAACCCTTTCATATTGTTATGTCATTTTAATGGATAAGCACATATAATAAGTTAATAAAATGAAACATAGTATTATAGATGTCACAACTTTTAGAAAATCATATACAAGATATGATTTATCAGAAAGATAAATGATTGGATTAAAAAAAAATGAAATCACTAGAAAATGTGTAGAAGGAGACCTACAGGTTTAGGAATTTTGCAAGACTTTTATTTTAAGAATTAAAGCAAAAATTTGTAAGTAATTTTGGCTGATTAGTAATCAATGTTACGAATACCGTACTAGACTTAGTATCGGATTGGAGTTCTAGTACAGTACTGTACCGGTATCAGTCAATACCAGATACCATTTCAGGTAATTTTTTAAATTTATAAAATAGTCCCTAAATTTTTTAAAAAATTGTAAAATAGTTCATTATCATACTGTACAGTTGTACTATATATTTTTAACCTAATCTCTAAAAATCAAAATAATAAATAATAATCACAATTAATATGAAATAACAATAATTTTCAGATATTTCACATATAAATAATAACCACAATTTATATGAAAAAGACAATCATTATTAAAAATATAAAATTAAGAACAATATACAGTATTTAAAATATTACAATTTTAATTTTCATTATATAATAAATAATAATTACATCAAAACATCTAATAAAAAGAATAATAAATATCCTTAACTCTAAAATTATTATAATTTACAATAAGAGCTCGTAATAAGGAAACAACTAAGTAGAATTAAAATATGAAATAAAAACATATATTATTTAATTTATTATCAATTAAATATATTATATATTTGATTAATTAAAATTATTATTAGTAAAATTATAAATATCTTAATTTAATTTATAAAATTAATTTAATAATTATTGATAAATATAATTAAATTTAAAAATATTTTAAAAATATATTATTTGGAACTCAAGAATGTCGCATCACGTTACTCGCTGTCCATCTGTGCTCCAAGTCGCTTGTACATGTGTCTTTTGAAGAGCCTATCCATAACATCACCCTTCTATTAATACCACGCTTATCCTCAAACGCAAATGAAGAAAAATGAGTACAGAGGAAGGAAATATCCTCCCAGGAAGCTTCATAAGGGGAGAGACCCTCCCATTGAACCAAGGCTTGGGACTGATTCTGAAACATACTATAGTTAAGGACAGCCTGAGGATGAGGATGGATTTCTTCTTGAGAGAGAATTGGTAGAGAAGGTGTAACATGTACTGAAGTCCCGTGAAAAGGCTTGAGGTAAGATACATAAAAGATTGCATGTAACTTTGAAGTGGAGGGAAGGTCCAGCTTGTAAACCTCCGAACCAACATAAGCAAGAATGCAAAAAGGGTAGTAATAGCGAGCGGAGAATTTAGTGTACCTGTTATTAACAAGGCTAAGTTGGTGGTGAGGATGGAGTTTAAGAAGCACTAAGTCCCCAACCTTGTACTGAACCTCATGATGCTCAGCATCATAAGCTACTTTCATGGATTGTTAAGCTTAAAGTAGACGTTCACGAGGAAGATCCTTGAGCACTAAATCTCGTGACTTCAGCTTTTGGTCCACGACTTCCAGTTTAACTAAACCTGAATAATAAGACAACATAGTTAGTGGAGATCATCCATGCACTACCTCAAACAGAGTAGCCTTGAGAAAGGAGTGGTAGCTGGTGTTATAGCAATATTCAACCCAAGACAACCATTAATGCCAACGATGAGGCCGTTCTCTAGTAAAGCAGCGTAAATACATCTCGATAGTGTGATTAACAATGTTCATCTGTCTGTCACTTTGTGAATGATAAGCAGAATTGAAAACGAGCTTCGACCCACTCGAGCGAAATAATTATGTCCAAAAGGAGCTGGTGAAGGTAGCATTACAATCACTAACAATTATTTCGAGTAATCCGTGAAGCTTGAAAATATTATCAAAAAACAATAAGCCACACTCACAACATTATATGGATGAGACAGAGAAAGGAGATGAGCATATTTAGAAAATCGATCGAAAACTACCAACAAAACATTCTTCCCTTAAGAAGTGTGTAGCCCTTTACTGAAATCTATAGATATATCGAACCAAACCTGTAACGATATAGGCAGAGGTTGCAAGAGTCCAGTTGGATGTAAGTATTCTATCTTATGGCGTTGACATACAAGACATTGTTGTACAAAAGAGCAAATTGAACTCTTCATTCCCTTCCAATAGAAGTCTTGAGCTATTCAGTGGAGAGTTTTCTAGTAACCTTCATGAATGCTATCATGTACGGTAGATAGGATTGTGATGACCAACGAAGAAGTGAGGAGTAAGTGAATCCTCCTTTTGAACAAGAAGAAGCCATCCTTATACACCCACGACCCCACTGCTTTAAACAAAAGGAAGGATTGAAGTTTTTTATACTTACTCTCCTATTACTAAAATTGCATCTATAAGGATGATGTTAACTATTGCCTCGGTATTTAAGCTTAATGTGTATCAAATGGATGTTAAGACAACTTTATTGAATTGTGATCTTGATGAGAAAATTTATATGATCCAGCCCTAAGGGTTTAGAGTGCCTGGTTAAGAACAAAAGGTATGTAAATTGGTTAAGTCTTTGTATGGACTTAAACAAGCTTCCAAACAGTGGCATGAGAAATTTAAAAGTGAGATTTTAAAAAATAGTTTCACCTCTTATGATGTTAATTCTTATATTTACGTGAAATCTTGCATCAATGGTTATGTGATCATAACTTTTTATGTGGATAATATGCTTATTTTTGGTACTAGCTTATCTGTCATTGATACTACCAAGAGTCTACTAAAGTCTTCCTTTGATATGAAAGATCTTGGACCTGTGGTCTTTATTTTAGGAATCAAAGTTGCTAGGACTTACTCTGGTTTTAGGTTAAATCAAACTCATTATGTTGAGAAAATTTTGAAGAAGTTTGGTTACTATAATGTTGAACCAGTCAAGGCTCCCTATGATGTTAGTGTTGCTTTAAAGAGAAATTTTGGTGATAGTGTGAACCAAGCTAAGTATGCTAAAATTCTTGGTAGTGTGATGTACTTGATAGACTATTTTCTTCATGATATTGCATACTGTGTGAGTAGACTTAGTAGGTATATTCATAATTCTGGTCAAGAGTATTGAAATGCATTAATTTGTTTGTTGAGATATTTGAAAGATACTATGCATTATGGATTATCTTTTGGTGGCCATCCTCTTATATTGGAAGAGTATTCTGATGCTAACTGGATTACGAAGAGTGATGATATATACTCTACCAGTGGTTAGGTTTATATCTTGGCAGGAGCTACAGTGTCTTGGAAATCATCCAAACAAACATGTATTGCAAGATCAACAATGGAGGTTGAGTTTATGGCTTTAGAGCTGGCAGAACGGGAAGCTGAGTGACTAAGAATCCCTTAACAGATATCCTGCTTTGGAAAAAATCAATTCCTTCTGTGTTCTTTCATTGTGATTCGCAAGCTGTCATTTATGTTGCCAAGAACAAGGCATATAATGGCAAAAGTAGACACATCAGATTGAGACATAAAATTGTTTGTACTTTAATTAGACATGGTGTAATTTCTCTAGACTATGTCAAGTCAAAAAAAAACTTAGCAGATTTGTAGTAATCTCGTGATGGATACCCTTCTTGGGAAACTAAGTTCAATGTGTCAAACAAAGTTATGTGGTGATTATTTACTTGTATTTTGTTTGTAGAATAATACTGACATATATTCAGTTGTTGAATTGCGTCCCTAGTATGACTTTACTGCATTTGATGAGGTTGGATTATTCAATCCTTAATGAGTTCCATAGCCCACGTTTGAGTGGTGTGAGTACGACACACTTGATAGACTCACCTACGTGATTGTAGGGGACTAGCCACCCTCTATGAGAGTATTTGGGTTATCTCTCTTGAGCAATCATAAGACTATGGCATTTTGAGGCTATTTCTCTAGCAGGTTTTGTCTCTAAAATTTCTTGGACACCAGGTTCATGACTTAGTTCACCTGGTTGTTCACCTATTTTTTCTCCTAAATTGTTACAATTTATTTCTCAGGGATTGTTAGTGTTATTATTCCAAAACTTTTATTACCCTGTAACGTTAATAACATTTCTGTTTATTAACTCCCATAAATCCTCTTTAATACCATAACGTACGTTCATAACTTTAATATTTCTTTATGTTATGGTTAACGTATAAAGCTCTCCTCTATCTATATATATATTGATAGCCCCTCTATATATATATAGATAGCCCACGCATTTGCTTTTCCCCCCCTTTCTTCTCACACTATCGTGCTTGTTTTTCATTTTTTTCTCCATACAACTCTCCTTCCCACAGACAAACTTCTTTGCACACAAATTCTCTTACCTTTTCATTTTGCGTTTGTTTGTTTTTGTTAATTTATGGAGGTAGTTCCTATTCCGCTCTTTGAAGTACACCAAAATTGGTGGAGGAGACATTAATCCTTAGGTCGGATCTTGTTGTCCTGCTGACAATAGAAGGGAAATTTTTGACCTAGGGCAATAATTTTTCATAACGCCTTGCATTCAAATAAGTCGTTCCAATTTAATTATTTATGCTATTTTGGCTATCAATAGTATCTCCTTGTTGCCTGTCCACCTTGGTGGCTGCCAAATCTCGAAAAAGTTCTTCAGTTCGATTGGAAAGTTCCACCTAATCCCTTTGACACTCCTCCTGGAGTCTTTGCCAATCCTATTGGTACATCTTAACAAAAGCTTTGAACTATTTTTGTAGATTGGAAGACGAATCGCCCGTAACTGTTCCCTCTGGTACCAATTTGTTACGGTTTCATATTTGCGATTCAATTACAGGGTGATTAACAATGATGTCAACCTACAATTCCTATAGAAGAGAGTATTTTCGGGTTTGCCTTCCTTTGTAACCTATGTTGAATATAAAGATGGGCTCATTAAGAGAGAACTCGAAGATCTCTATAATACTGATTATTGCAATAATTCTCTTTTTTCTCCTTAGTTTCATCATACAATCTTTTTAAACAAAAAATCAATAACTACTTCCTATAAAACAAAAATCCACTACATGCAAGTACTTAAAAGCTAACTGATAACAACTAAGAATTTGAAAACAACACAAATTAATCAACAAAATGCCACATCACGCTACTTGCTGTCAATCTGTTCTCCACGTCGTCGCTTGTACACGTATCTTTTGAAAAGTCTGTCCGTAACTGAGATACATCCAAAAGTTCGATATAATACTCTACCAACACTTACGATACATGGAAACGAAAAGCAAATATGAAATATTAGAAAGATATGAAACAGTTTTAGGATTTATTTGACTGCTATATTAAATAAATGCTATCGGAAGCCTGCACATCCACGAAGCTGCGGTCCAGTTTAACTACCTACGAATTTCAACATTTTAACAAATTAAAATTCCACCCTCCCTAGCTATTTAATTACCTATTGTTTCTCCAATTATCGCTTATAAACGAGTGAACCGTACTTCCATAAGAATCCAAAATATATTAATCGGAAAACAGTTGAAACTGTAATTTGGGCATACACCTGTTTAACGTTAAGCTCGTGTTTTTCAAGGTCGGTACCTTAAAAGTCTCCCCATCGAAGTCAGCCTGTCTCGTAGCACAGGGAAACGAAACGATTTCAACGTCCAAACTTTCATTTTCTACAATGCGATACACGAAACCCCGAAAAAGCTTGCTGATCACGTGCTACGGTTATAACATATGTGATTTCTTTATTTTTTTTGTTTTGAACAGTAATTTTTGGTTTTATCGCTTTCCTTTATCACCATCAATGCTTACAGAATTCAATAATGCTGAGGAAAATATTTATGGCTGATATGCAACCATGCGTACAATTTTACGTGACGGAAAACGTGTTGCACATAATATTGTCACCGATCATACGTAATGTCACGTCTTGTACTCAGTATTTATGATTACGGACTTTTGTAGTTTTCCATCTTCTATTTCATGCATTTTTCTTTCCTAGTGGATTCACTTTCAAAAGTCATTCATTAGCATGCGAGGTCTTCGAAGGTTTGAGGTTTGCCTTATCATTCCTAGTCGGTTCGCTTTCAAAAATTATTCATTAGCATGTGAGGGCTTCGAAGGTTTGAGGTTTGCCTATCATTCTCATGCTGGCGGTTCGTACATAAATAATTGAAATCTGTCCCAATCCTAATGTTTAAACGACCATAGCACCCGGACGGATTACAGAGCCCAAGTTTTGACTCTTTGAGGCGATGAGAGACATAATGATGTGTCATAACTAGCAATACGAGATACTTGTGCGGAAACTAGTCATTTTTAGTCCACTCAAATCAGAGCCTAAGACTATTTGTTCAATAAGTCTTGTCGGTAAATCAATTCGTTTGAGTGAATTCTGTTAAGAGCCTCTTAATTAAAAGAATTATAATTTACTTAAAATTTTAAAATAATTAATTAATCAAAAACAGAAGTACATTAAGATTTACAAACACTAATTAAATCGATTCGATCACTTAATTTTATTTTATTAAAATTTACAAATTATTTTGTGTGTATATATATAATAATAAATAAGAATTTTATTTTACCATTATAAAAAAGGGTAACAACCTTACCATTATATCTTGGAATGATTTATTTTAGGCTTAAATAGCAAACAAAGTAAGAATATTTGATTAAAGATAACAATAGGTTGAATAAGGTAGTGGTGTATTATTTTAATATGATTAAGTAAAATACTTTTATTTTAGTTTTTTTAATAGAGAAAACGACTTTATTATCTCGAGGAATAATAATTTCACAGACAACCTGAAATATCAATCAAAATATGAGAGCGTTGGTGAAAAATAGATGCTCTAGCTAAAGAATGAGCACCTATATTCTCCGAACGTCTAATCCAATGGACCGTAACATTGATCCTGGAAGCTAAAATATCCTTACAATCTAAAACCAACAAACCAAAATGAGAATTATCCACATAATCAGAACGCAAAGCATAATAAAGAGTTTGATTGTTCGTAAAAACACAACCAGACGCAGGAAAACTGTCTTTAACTTGGAGTAGGCATTGACGAAGAGCATACACTTCTACAATAGCAGGATCATGGCCACCTTCTGTAAATCCAGAAATAGCCAAAGAAAAGGAACCATCTGCGTCTTCAATCAAAGCACCATAGTCAATAAAATCTGATGTCACAAATACTGCCGCATCCACATACGCATTCCATATAGTAGAAGAAACAACCGATGCATGTTTGGACTGCTGGGCACGTGAATTTGCTGTTGTCCCAACAGTCATTGACTGCAAAAAATCTCTTAGAAATCCACTAGCTGCGACGTGAATCTGTTGGGGAGAAGACCATTTATTTGACCAGATTCTTGCTTGCCAAATTTTTGATGAATGAACTGCTACCCTTGCTGCCTTTTCTTTGCCCAAAGAATCAAATACATTGCTTACCAGCACCTGAAAAGAAGCAAAATTGTTAGGAAAAACAAGGCCAGCCAACCTCCATACCTCCTTGGCCATAACCCAATCCACAAACACATGGGTACTGCTCTCCTCTTCATTACAAAAAAGACAATTAGGATTAACATCAACCCCCCTTCTTCTAAGATTATCTTTTGTAGGAAGCACACCCTTACTCAATCGCCACAAAAAGTCTTGAATTTTTGGAAGAATTTGTAATGACCACAATTTCTTCCAAAAAACAACCAAATCCCGCCCCCCACCATTCCCCACCACATTCAAAGCTACATGATAGGCTGATTTCACCATATAAACGCCCTTCTTGTCAAAATGTCACATTAAGCAGTCAGGCCTAGCATTAACGCTAAGAGGAATAGAAAGAATCAATCTCATATCATTAACTCTAAATAAATTCATAATTTTCTCCACATCCCATCGCCTTTCACCCTCCTTCAATAAGTTACAAATCCTCGTTGTCCCATGAATAGGAAAAAGCCCCTCATTTGGAAGAAACCCCACTTCCTTTGGAATCCAAGGACTACTAATAACATGAATAGATTGACCATCACCCACCATCCACCTAGCACCACGAATCAAAATTTGTTTAGAAAATATTATACTCTTTCACACAAAACTGTAATTGGAACCCAATTCAACATTTAAAAAATCCCTCCAGGGAAATATTTAGCTTTGAGAACTTTATAAAGAAGAGTACTGGTGTCCGCTAAAAGCCTCCACCCTTGTTTTCCTAACAAAGCAGTATTGAAACTACAAAGATCCTGAAACCCCATCCCGCCATCCCTTTTACTAGTACACATTCGATCCCACGATAACCAGTTGATACCTCTACTACCCTCTCTACCACCACCCTACCAATAACGATTCATCATCACCTGTAAATCATGACAAATAGCAACAGACACTAGAAAAATAGTCATACAATAAGTAGGTATTGCTTGAATCACAGATTTCAGAAGAATTTCCTTTCCCGCTCGAGTAAGAAAACGATGACTCCATGAATTAATCCGTTACCACACTTTATCCTTCAAAAAGGAGAAAATCTACTTTTTACTACGACCGATGAGAGATGGGAGGCCCAAATAATTACTAGAGCTCCAAGGGAGATGAACGCCTAACATCTCAGAAATCACATCTCTAGTCCCTGCCAAAACATTTGGGCTAAAGAAAATATCTGACTTAGCAAAATTTACAGACTGCCTTGAAGCTTCTTCATATTTTTGTAACGTCAATTTAATCTGTTGTGCCTCAGCCACATTCCCACCAAAGAATAGAAGAGAATCATCCGAAAAGAATAAATGGGAGACTCTCCGGCACCCAGCTTTAGCTCGACAACCATAAATCAAACCCCCATGTTCACAATCCTGCAACAGCAATGACAAACCTTCCGCCACAACAAGAAACAACTAGGGAGATATCGGATCTCCTTGCCGGAGACCGCGACCCGGAATTATAGGACCCACCTCCTTCCCGTTCACCGCAAACATATAGCTAATATTAGAAAAACACATCTTCATCCACCCCACCCATTTATCCGAAAATCCCAGTCTATATAACATGAAAGCCAAAAACTCCCAATTAACCCTGTCATATGCCTTAGCCATATCAATTTTTAAAGCACAAGAAGCCTCACTACCTCTGGCCCTTTGTTTCATCCCATGAATTGTTTCAAAAGCAACAATAAAATTATCCGTTATCAATCTCCCGAGAATAAAGGCTGTCTGGTTCACAGAAATAATCTTATGCAAAACCCGCTTAAATCTATTAGCAAGTGCCTTAGAAAGGATTTTATATAAAACATTACACAATGCAACTGGCCTAAAATCCTTAATATGCACAGGATTTTCACATTTAGGGATAAGAACAATTAAAGTATTAGCCAAAGATTGTGAGAAGGTACCTGGAGCAAGCCAAGAGTGACATGCAGCGGAAATATCCGCCCCCCCCCCAAATGCTCCAATTCTAATTAGTTATATTAATGGTACTTTTTGAGAGATGAAAATTGAGTCTTTCAAAATCTTAAATTAGTTTTTAAGTTAAATTTAATATTTTAAATTAAATCGGATTAAATCAATCTTGCCAACTCAATATCTAATACAAAAAGCCGTGCAACAGTTAAGCTTCAGGATACACCGGAGAGGAACGTGAAAGATTGATTCTGGAGCTTGGAATCTTCTTTTTCGTTTTGTGTCGAAAACCTATATATTGATTGGCAGCCATTCAATAAGGGTAGCGCCTCCAGTCACCACAGAAAGCCCCCGTCAACATGTACGGCTATAGACTAGTTTATATATTTCTCGACGAAATGAAGATAAATATTAGAAGGTAGTTATAATAAATAATGTTACTTTATTCTTTAGGTTTCCTTTATCCCTAGATTTATTTTCATGAATGTCCCAAATGAAGTATAGTGAAATTATTTTATAAAAACATCATATATATAAACGAAACTCAATTTCATAATTGAAATTAAATTTTAATAATAAGGCGAAACTTAAAAATAAATTGAACAAAAGGATAAACTAAAAAAACGATTTGTTCAAAGTTGAACGGATGGTGGGCTTGAATAAGAATAAATAAATGAATATCCATAAAGACCGAGACACGGAGACGGTAAAAATGAATCCTTCCCTACCAAGCCATTCCAAGCGGCTGCTGGGTCTAGCCTAGTACGTCGCATTATCACACGTGAATCATCAACGGTGTGAATGCTATGCACCAGTATGACTACGCCACAGATAGATGTAACTGTTCAAAGACGATGATCCCATTGGAAAGAACTAAGAAAGACATCACATGACGTGGCATACCCTTTTGTAGGTCCTTCTGTATTAACGGCTCTTGTCAACTTCTCTACGTATGATCCCGAAGACGTTGCTATAAAATACCATACTAGTCCCTCGCCTACTCTCATCTCAAGCTTTCATCTTTTGTCCAACGAGAGGCACTAGAGAGAGCACAGAGCTAGCCACCAAGCTTGCATAAGTTCTTCAGCACCCTCATATATCTCGTAATTCGATTGTTTGCTGAGAGAAATTCCAAAAAAATGGTTTCTTCAGCTCTTAGATCGAGCTTTCTTCCTGCAATCCACCTTCAAGGTTGCCATTCTTTCGGTTTACATAAATCCAATGCTATGGCTGGCAACAACATCTCTGCTAATGACCGAAAGGTGATTTTCTTGATGAGAAAATGTAGTAGCAAGCACCTGATGTTTATTGTTGCGAATGAAAAATGGCAGACATGTTCATGTTAACAAAGATATTTTCAGCTCGAAGACTAATTCTCTTTTCTCTTGTGTGATTTTAGCTCAATGGTGTAAAAGCTATCCTGGACAATAGTTTAGGTGATGAGAAAAACACCTTGCCAGTGCAAACACAACAGAGAAGATCCCTCAACTTTTCTGGCAACAAGCCTCCTACTCCAATTCTTGACACCATCAACTACCCCATTCACATGAAGAATCTCTCCATTCAGGTAACATTGATATGAATTTTTAACTTCAGGTTTCGGTAATTACCGAAAGCTGATTGCTTCAGAAAGGGACCCATTTTAATGATTTGTTCAATTGTTCTTGGACTACTTCAGGAGCTTGAAATTTTGGTTGATGAACTTCGGGAGGAGATAGTTTATACCGTGTCAAAGACAGGAGGACACTTGAGTTCAAGCTTAGGAGTGGCGGAGCTAACGGTGGCGCTTCACCATGTATTCAGCACACCTGAGGATAAAATCATTTGGGATGTTGGCCACCAGGTGGACATTTTTAGCTTATTTCCTCTCTAATTTACGTATTTTCTCTAAATTTCATTATTTTTTTCGACTAGACAATCTTTCCTAACTTGAAATTGTTCTTGCAGACTTATCCACACAAAATTTTGACCGGTAGAAGATCAAGAATGCATACAATTCGACAAACATTTGGACTTGCTGGATTTCCCAAGAGGGAAGAAAGTGAACATGATGCGTTCGGAGCTGGCCACAGTTCTACTAGCATATCAGCTGGCTTAGGTATAACTAACAAACCATCCCTTGTTATTCTTCCTTTGTTTGATCGTCGTTGATCATATGCTTCGTTGGTTCCAGTCAATTTTAGTTTTTAATCACTCACACATGTATCTCTTTTCCCTTACATTTCAGGCATGGCTGTTGGCAGAGATTTGTTAGGAAAGGATAACCATGTCATTGCAGTGATCGGTGA
>JANIIA010000009.1:972474-998946 GCA_027478495.1 Erythroxylum alaternifolium | reverse complement strand
AGCCCAAGATAAGAAGAAGAGAACGACCTGAAGTCCAAGACAAGAAGAAGAGACCGTTGAATATAGGCTCCAGCCACAACAAATGATGTGAAGATCAAGAACACAAGAAGACAAAGTTTTCCACATTAAATGACGTGCAGTTCAAGAAGCAATCAGCTACAAATACGTGAGGAAGAAGCAATAGGCTACACCTGTCTCAACTTTAAAATTACCTGTCTCAACTTTAACGTGAGGATCAAGAAAACAGAGCCTTTGTTTTACTTTATTTCATGGTCTGTGTTGATTCTTTATAAAAGATTAGTTTGCCATATAAAGACGAAGTTTTCGTGATGTTTAGTAGAGGAGGCGCAGTAAAAACTGAAGAACCGAAATAGATCGAGGAAGAACGAGAGTGCAGCATCTTCTTTATCAATCTAAAAAAATTCAGAAGCTTATGCTCAAAGCAGAAGTTTTATATGGTTGTCTTTAGCAAGTATGGTTATATCTTTATATCTCTCTTCCTTTTCACATATCTGTGTTAGTTCATATCTCTTTTCCATCACGCTTATTCTCTATTTTGTTACAATATACTTAGGTCAGAGTACCATAAAGAGAAAACAAGAAAGTAGTCGCAAGAAGTATGATGAGTATGATGTTACGGACAAGATATATAGAGAAGAGAAATCGCAGAAGCATAGATATAAAAACAAACCTGGAGATATCGAAGATGTAGAAGACAAAGTCGGTGCAAAGGAGAGAAAGAATATTATTTGTTTTTGTGAAAAAGCAGTTTCAAAAAAGATAAAAACTTGTTTTCAAAAATCACAAAAATGTTATTTTTACGTTTTCATAATATAGTAGCTGTTTTTTTATTTTTAAAAACGAAATATAGAAATATGTTTAACCAAACGCCGATTTTAAGGGACGTTTTTAAATTTATAAAAATCACAAAAAAACCTTAAAAAATGAAAACAAACAGGCCATTGGTAGATAGTTGATTGTTGTCATGTAGACAAACTTCCAGTTTGGGGACTCTCAGAACGTTTCAAAAAATTAATGCTGGCCATAAGCATGGCCGGATCGATTTATGGCCCGAAACCAATCCCATGAATTGTGGTTTTCGAACCTTTTTTATACACAGTACTAAGGGGTATTTCCTTTTCTTCTTTGCAGCTCTCAGCAACATTCTCTTACAATAATTAATCATGGTCTGGAATGTCATGATTTGACATGCCTGGCAAGTGACTCCATTTTCAATTATTGGCACCTCATCATCTTCGTCTCCACAAGTTTTCTCAATCAAGCAAATAGTATCTGTAGAATCATAAGAAAAACAACAACTAGAAAATCGTGACCAGGCCACGGCAGGGTCTCCCATTAGCGCAAGTAGCTCGCTAGTGATCACTTTTATAATCCTTCTTGAGGTCTAAAAACAGCCTTTGATTGTTTTCTAGCAGGCCAGCCAAGAGCAGAGATAAACGCTCTTCTTTAGTTGGAAATCTCAATCTAAGCCACGATCTAGCTCTTAAGAGAAGAAGGAGGGGTCAAGATAGTGACGCAACCATAATGGATGTTGCTCGAATGGCACTTCCGTCAAGCAAAGTCATGATTGTCAGATCATAAAAATCTTCTTAACAAGTACAAGAGCAATATATTTTGCAAATGGGCAAATGGTATCTCATCATAACTCTCAAGATATTGTGGTGGGTGAGTATAGTAAGACATGAATGAATGTTTGTATAGATTTGTTGGAAGTCTAGAAAATTTCTAAGAGGAATATTTTTCTATTTATCAAGAGTAATATATGTAAGACATTTTTTTCCCTAAGGAGAATTTTGTCAATTTCCTTATAAAGTTGACATTTATTAATTGTAATTTGATTTTTAAATAAATTATCAGTGAAGTTACGTAATTTGATTCAGATAAAGATAATAAAGTGATTCAATAAATGATCTAAATCAATAGGTCGAAGTTCAGATAAAAAATAGATCCCTTTTAATGTGAACCTGGTCTATATTGACCTTGTAATGAAAAAGTCCGATATAGAAGCTATATATATAGGTAAAGGTCTCTTGCAGTTGCTAATATAAATCGTAAGTATAAGGAATCTCTGACCCGTTAAGAGAGCTTACGTTTTGAGAAAAATGTAGAAAGGCATAGCCCAAGTCTCGGTGATGGATTCCCGTAAAGACGGCGGTAGATTTGGGATCGTTTCGGCTTCGGAAAGCTCGTTTGAAGTTTCATAATCGAAAATCAAGTATTTCCTCATTTCTTCGTTTTTTGCCTTTTCATGTTCAATATGAGGTACGTAACTAAGGTATCATCGTAGTCTGTCACACATAACACATGTGTTTGATATTTTTTAGTATCGCAAGCCTTACAGGACGGAATGTTGGACTTTTATTATCTTTGGATCAAATGTTTTGTTTTTAAACTTAGTCGACTAATACAACAGCGTAGCTTAACCGAATTTTTAAACTTTTTTCAAAATTGATTCAAAACTGCAATTAATAATTGTTCAAGGGGAAGATTATAAGATATTTTTGCCCCCAAGGGCAATTTTGTCAATTTCCTTATAAAGTGAACATTTATTAATTGTAATTTGATTTTTAAATAAATTATCGGTTAAGTTACATAATTTGATCAAGATAGAGATAATAAAGTGACCCAATAAATGATCTAAATCAATGAGTCGAAGTTCGGGTAGAAAATGGATCCTTTTTAGTCCGATCTGGTCCATATCAGCCTTGTGATAGAAAAGCCCGATATGGAAGCTATATATATAAGTTAAAGTTTTCTGCAGTTGCTCATATCAATCGTAATAATAAGTAATCTCTGACTTATTAAAAAAGTTTATGTTTTGAGAAAACTGTAAAAAGACCTAGCCTGCATCTCAATGATAGATTCCGGTGAAGACGGCAGTAAATTCGGTATTGTTTCGACTTCGGAAAGCTCGTTTGAATTTTCAAAAATAAAAATTAGGTACTTCCACATTTCTTTGTTTTTTATCCTTTCACGTTCGATCCGAAGTACATAACTAAGGTCCCAATACGTGTTATAACATCTCGCAACTCTTCAATCGAAAATTAAGAATAATCCAAAATTATCCCACCGAATCATTTATGTGACTCTGTTCAATTTTCAAAGCATGCAACAATTTTTTTGTGACATATTAATAGCGTGTGAATCTAAAGTCATAGTAAGTAATGAGAAGAAGTAAGTATGCAGTAAAAGACAAAATCTCTGAGAAGCAAAGGGAAATCAACAACAATGTACTTGGGCCACAAATATTGGTCTTATTACTCCTGAAAAAGGAACAAGAGACAATACAAAATGATTCGACAAAGGAAAAAAAAGAAGTAATAATTCATCAGAAATAGAACAGCATCTCCCAAAGAATGCCACAGGAAGCTAGCGAAAGCAGGAATAGGGGCATGCATACGCAACACTTGGCAATGCCAAACATTAATGATCTTCTTTTCTTTTACTGAAAAACAAAAAGGGGAAAAACCATGGGCTCTTTGTTCCAAAAATGGTACACGGTTCCCTTTTTTTTAATTAAAAGATATATATTTATTCCATGGATCGTACAAGAGTTTCGTTTAAGGTACAAAAATTGAGAGAGCATTTTACTTGGCTTTATTAGTTCTGTGCGTTTCTTCGTAATCTCAGTTTGTACTTTGCTTAATCAGGTATGGAGTAACTCATGAACTAATGGTAAAGAAAGGAAAGGAAAATTTTGGCAGGTTTAACGTGAACTCGATGTTCCACCTGCCGCAACAAATTGAAACTACTTTCATAACAGCAACGCTTCACCAACTTTCCTGATACACGAGTAAGAGTGGCTTACATCACAAAAAAGTTGTACAAATGACGATGGTTGTCATTGTTAATCAGAAATAGAAAAAAGGGTCACAAGTAGAGGATAGGAAACAGAAATCTAAGTACAGAAAGTTTCATCAGAATCTTTAATGCCAACACAGAAGAGTTTTTGTTAGCAAGGCCGAAGCTTCACTGAACTCAAAGCTCCTACATACGATATGTCCACATCCGGTGAAAAGTAGGATCGTTTTGTAGTTGAATCAGTGTTTACAATAGTATAGTGTTGCAGTAATTAATTTTGGCAGTGGACCTCGGTCAATGAATTGACTATTAGTAAAGGAAGACCAACACCACCAAAGTACCAACTCAATGACTCATAATAACTGTTGCAGATGTGCAAGAGTCATGTGAAGCAAGACTTATAAGACAAAAGAGAGAAGAGGATGAAAGTGTCTAGACTCTCATTAAAGACTCTGTTAACTTCCAATTCCATCTCGCCGCATCAGGAACAGCTACAAGCCTAAAAACCTTACCTGCTCCCAATGGTCTCACACGTGCATGGCACGCGTGCCCTTCTTTACCACCCTGCATTATGTTTTTCAATTTCATTCTCTGAAGATTGAAATCTGCAGCCTCACGAGAGAAAAGAGCCTCAAAACGTTGAAGATGTATTTGATGAAGACTTCACTTCTGTCAAGTTACTTTGGTTTCAAAGTTGAAAGTTTAATGAATTGAGATTCGTAGGTTTATGACAGATTAACTAATGAGTACAAGAATAAGATGAAGAAGAATAGATTGTTCTTCCGTTAAACCTGAACAAAATTTTAATTTCCGAATTGGAAACCTAACCAGGGAAAAAAATTTTACTAGAAGGTCACACCATAGATCATATACAGACTAACACCTCTCCAGAGAGCCAACTCAGTGCTCGCGCTCTGGCTCTTTGAAGATCTAAGATCTAAAAGAGAAAACCTAAACAAAAGAAAAGACAGAAAAGAATCATTGAGTTTGATCTGAAGACTCACGGGTCTCCATGCTCTGACTCTGTTGTTCTACCACTACTACCACCTGATGACGATGATCACCACTCCCCTGCTTCACCATTTGAACCCCACCACCATTCTCCAATTTCTCAGACTTTTCACTACAAGAGCAGCTCTTATCACTACTACTGCTAGTGTCACCGAAAGAAGATGACCTACTAGACATTGGCGTTGCCAAGAAAGTTGGCTTATTTTCACCAGCCATAATCACCAAAAACTTCTCCGCAAACGACGACACACCTTGCTTCTCGCCGTCCCCGGTCTTGTTCCCTCCTTCTCCGGCCTCCAAGTCCGTTTCTCCATCACCGTTGCCATTGTCAAGGTAACCAGAGAGCTTCCAGTAAGAGCATGCGAGAATCAAAAGAGCAAAAGCAATCAAACCAAGCATGGCAGCTAAGCCACCGAACAAGTATGGAACCGGTGAGTGCCACGGCGAGTGTTGTCCGACTGACGGATTGGGGGTGGCTGCGGTAGCGTTAAAGGGTTCTCTTGCAGCCATTTTCCGGAGAAACAGAAAAACAGAAAATGATGCAAATATGGGCAATGGAGATGAGGAAGAGAGGCGAGTTTTGAGAGGTGACAGATGAATATAAGAGGTATTTATAGAAGGAGAAAAGCAGCGATAAGCGATGGTAGTGAGATTTGGTATAGCGAAGATCAGAGGGTCTGTCTAGTTTTTGGTGATTTATGTCGTCATTTTGCATGAGAAGTGGGGTCCATTTTCTCTGGCTTTCTTTCGGTTTGTCCACAGGACGCGCACTTGGGCTCAGGATTCAGGAGTGTGTATGTATATATATATATATATATATATATATATATAGGTATAGGATGCACTTTGAAGTTGATTAATAAATCAAACTTAGAAAACCCTTGGGTGGGATACTGGGGTCCAAGTATCGATACTTTAATTCTTTAATCATAGCATAATATTGAATTATGATTTATTCCAAAATCAAAACTCGAGCCATTCTTTTCTTCGACAGAGAGCACACTAGCCACTTTGTTCTTAAGTGACAAACATTAGGCTTTATTTAGTGAAATATCAGTAATGTCTATTACTCATTACTGATGTGATCAAAATCGGGTCTGGTGATTATTATCCTGTTGCTATTGCTTTAGAGTCGAATTTACAAAGAAAACAATTTAGATGATGGAGGAGGACCGTCCTACAAGTTGGGCGGCTTTCTTAGTTTGTGTTAGTGACGAGGAGATTACTACTTTTAACTATTATCCCTTTAGCTTGTTAACCACTTCACTGGAGCCACTAAAAGGGCATTAAGAGACATGACACTTAATTTGACAACTAGTAATTATGCAAGATTACTGCAGCATAAACATAATCCTTTCCCGAATCAAAATTGTGTCACTTCTTAACAACCTGCCTATAAATGTACGTGTCAGCTTCAGGGATTAGATTTATAAGGACATAGCTAATTAAATTGGATGTGTCGTTGAAGGGTCTTTTCAGTTAGCAAAAATGATTTTAAGGGGTTAACGAGAGGGCAAAAAGGATGGTTAGGTAATTACTTGATAACAAGTTCTACATCAAATTCAATGGTAGGATATCAATTTCTTCGCCTCATGGTTGATAATTTTAGAATTTAATGATAATGCTTAAATACAAATGAATAATTACAATATAGTACAATAATAACATTAAGTAAAAATTTCATTGACATGTATGGTTAAAAAAGATTCAGCAATATGCAACTTTACTCTTAACTAATAGAGAAATTGTTTTCAAATGACTAACATAAAAAGAAAAATAATAATAATAAAAATAAAAAAACTACCAAATTAAGCTAAAAGCTTAGGTTAAATTCTTAAAAAGTAAGTAATGCCAGTATCAAGTTTAGGATAATTACAAGAAGAAAATTTTAAAAGACTTATATGAATTACAAAGTTCTCTTTAAGAGGGATTTTTTATCTAGATCTAATATGCCAAATTTTCTATTGTGAGTCATATCTTTGGTAAGTTTCAATATTGTTATATTATTCTTGATCACCTCCTGCTAAATTCTTCCAAATCTTCTTAAGTTTCTCTTTTTTCTTCTTACTGTTTTTAAGTACGATCCATTCACACCTTCTTACTAAGCATTGGGTGTATTTTCTGTTCAAATCACCTAAATTTGTCTATCTTAATTTGTCAATAATACTAACTACTTTTAGTGTTTTTCTAATTTTTTCCAAATATTCAACACTATTATCTTATTTCTGCCTCTAAATTGGAAGATCGTGATAAATTTGTTGTATCTTTTTAATTCAGATACTTTCTTCCATCTTTTTCGATTATAAATATGTTCACTAATTCTGGAACTGGCTTGGATAATATTGTTCAGTTTATGCTGATGTTAAAATTTTTCCCAAAATGAATTAGAATTAAGAAAGATACTATGTTCTTCCTAGTATTGGTGATGATTATTATGAATATCCTCCTGAACACGAAATCGTGACTCTAGCTAATAACGCTTAACTGAAGCTAACAAGACACTAAAACAGCATGGGAATCGGTACCAGGTTTTGCTAGTGCCTTCAGCCAGCTTTGCTTTTGAGCGTCCGTTTTAAGCCTTTGTTCTGTCGAAAGAGGTAAAAAGGAAATACAAAAGGAAAGTTTGGTTGGCAGAGCGTAGCAAAAGCCAAAGGTGGCTGACACGGACGCTACTTTGAAACGCTCACCATTCAGAAAACTCCATTACGACGAACAGTGTCCAGTGCGTGAAGTTTTTGTACTGTTACTCAAAAGCTGTTGCGGTGCTTTTGCTTTCAAGCTTTCTTTTCCTTTTTTTAAGGAAAAATTGGCATTTACAATTCAAAGTAAGGTTTTAAATTATAAATTGTGGATTATATTATAATTATATACTATTAAAATATTTATTAAACTTGATCACAATTAATACACGCGCGATTATATTAACATACTAGAATTAGGGTTCAAACAATTTGTAAAGTTGTTATTCACTGGCCGAGGATGATAGACAAAAAGCAAGTTCCCTTCGTCGGTCATTGTATGAGTTTTTTCTTTCTGAAACTAAATATTTTTAAATTAGAACTTTTTTTTTTTTTTAACGGGAAATGGTTTGGTCTACATTATTTATGAGCCTTTTTGGAGTGATGAGCACTCTACAAACAAATAAGCCTAAAAAACAAAAATATAAAGGAAGAAATTTGATAAACCTATGCTACGTTTTGTAATCGAATACAACTATGTTATAGTGCTGTCCCGATCGATTTGCTTGTTGTTATCTGTTAAAGGAAACATAAAAACATGAAACTATAGGGAATTATCATGTAGTGTGTGTGTGTGTATTCAGTCTTAAAAAGATAAAAACTTCTACCACCCGACGCCAACTCACCTTTGAATGCTTTTGACTGGGATTCTATATAATTCTGAAACTAGATATGATTTTTTAGATTCACGGTTACATAAGATAAGGTCATTTGAAGTTCTGAAGGGTTTTAATGAACAAAAAGAAACTAAAAATGCAATACCTAGCTGGATACAAGTTGACAAGCTATTGACTACTATAGACGTAATTAGCTATACGCATAATTCTCTGTATTACTAAGGGCTTATTTAGTTGGATGTTAATTAATAAAATAGAATGTAACAGAATAGAATGGTTTATAATGAAATGAAATGGAATATAGTGAAAAGTTGTTTGAAAGGGATGGAAGAGTTCATAATCTAATGTCGTGAAATGTTGTTTAGAAGATGAATGAAATAGAATGTAATGTATAATAAATGACTATCATACCCTTTATATTAAAATGGTTGTTGCAAGAAATTTAACTTTATGATTTTAAAACAGAAATTATGTCTGATTAAAAAGTCATTATTTTAAAACAGAAATCATGTCCGATTAAAAAGTCACAACAGTGATAAATAATTTTTTTATATATTTTCTATTTTAAAATAATAAAAATTTTAATAAACAACACGAGAAAGAAAAGAAGTGATAGAACACGAAAAGAGAAGTCTAGAAATGATAAGCTTGTGGACCGTAATAAATATATATATGTGTGATAAACTTATGGACCGTAATAAATGAATATAGGGAAAAGAGAGTTATGGTTAGAAGAAATAATTAGTATTAAGAAAAATTATTGATGGTATATTAAGTAGTATGTATTTATTAGTTTACGTTCCATCCTAAACTCTTGAATCAGAGATTTCTTATTTTCATTGTTTAGGATATAATAAAACGTAACATAAAACTTTCAGCTTCTATCTCATTCGGTTCTATCTTATTATAAAACTTTCGACCAAACAATAAAAATGTATTATGATTTATCTCATTCTATTGTCAATCCGTCAACTAAACAAAACCAAAATCGCATTTCGGCTGGCAGATAGTTTTATCGAGCTAGTCAACAAATTTTCAGAACCGTACTTGAAATAGTGGCCGCAATTTCTGTCATTCACGTCACTCGTACAAAACTCATAGATCATCGAGAGTTTTGAGAACGGAACCAAAGAGGAATTAGGACCCCTCCACTAGTTCATGCCTTGCCTGCCACCCCCGTTTTGCCTCCCCAGTAATAGCAGTTTATGTATGTAATCGAACTTGGCAAGTACTCATTAAGCTTGCGCAAACCCTACTATCTGTAGGTCTAAAGCTGAGAAACAGATAGGGACCCAAGGCTGGCTCACCTTTAACCCATCATTGCGTGTGCAAATGTAAAGTAACAAGAAATGTTTTATTGATGCTGCAAGTTAAGGTTTGAATATAGTAGAAAAGATATTTTGTTTAATACTTATTGGATTGTAAACAAAATTGCTATACCGTGATAAGGATTTTGAATAATCATATCTTTATATCATGATCAAACTTAATAATGTTTTAATTTTCCTTCATCATCACTTGTTTTCTTGTAAAAAAAAGGTTTAATTTTACAGAATTAATGAGTCCCGCCCAGAAAATGAGTTGGTATGGGTCCCTTCTCATCTTTCCACCACGTAACGTACACGCCAAGGACAATTGACTGTCGTCTCCATACGATGCGTCTCTAGCTCCACATCATTCTAGTTAGTGTTGTCACTGCTTCCACTAAGAAGATGTTTTATATTATTACTGTTTGGATTTAATAGTTTATTGGAAAATTTTTTTTGAGCCAATGGAATATATACTGACAAGCAAATCCTAACCAAATCCCACTTATCTTAATATTTTATTAGTTTAGTTTACCATACGTTTCTCTCTTCCTTTTAATTGGTTACTTAACACTAATTAATTCCTTAATGACCTTTCATTACAATTTTTTGATGTTTTACTTTTACCATTATCCTTTTCAGGTCACAACTTTGGCATCCAAGGTGACTTTAGATTCCGTAATTTCATTGCATATCTTTATTTATAGTATTGTAATCATATTTCAGATATGTACGGACCAAAATGTTGGTAGTTTAGCACTATATATTCTCACCAATTAGGCAATCGAATATCAGGTAGAGTTATTGATTCTATCGACCAGAAATGTCAGTTAAAAATGCAATAAGGGGAGTTTACACGTGATGGGTAGCTTAAAACTTGATTAAATAAGTTCCAACTTCCAAGTGAAGATTCTATTGTAAATGGAAGATAATATTAGAGGTACCATGTCTGTACCAACTTCAATTAACATTAGAACTTGTTCGATGCGCTTTCTAGTTCATTTAGTGTCATATACGGATAAGTTTATCAAATATTCGGTGGAATCTACGTAATCGCAGGTGGAATGATTGATCATAGTAAACACTAAACCTCACATCATCTTTTTTATGCATTGATGCATGGAACTTAATTAAACTAATACTTTGTTGAAGTGGGAATCCCACTACACCTTCGTATTTTCCTAAGGTTGTTTCAGCAAAGAGTATATGAAGTGGGGTGACCATGATCATGATTGATTCATGGCTGCTCTCCCCATTGTCCAAACAACTTTTTAGCTTCTCTTGTGCTAATCACTACTCATTTCATTCTTTTAAAAAATTATATTAATAATGGACAACAATGCTTAACCCTAGTAATATTGACAACTTAATCCTAATTAAAAAAAGAAGATGATGGATAAGAAGCTTGACTGGAGAGAACTAACATGTATATGATTGGCCAGCATTTACTAACTGCTCTTATAATAAGTGAAGGGGTACACCTAATAACACGAGTCTACGTGAAAAAGGAAGATGATTCACAGATAGATCACATAATTGAGTGGCATAATGTTGGAGTGTGAGAAAAAGGTTTATGACATTGAGCAATTGTTCCCTACTTGGATGATATCTCATTGTTGCTTTTAATTATTTGTTGTATTGATTGAATGGGGTATCCTTTTAGCTCATTTTTATGTATCAATGATCTTATGGAAAAGCATTTAAAGATGCCACGATTCATGTAGAATACTAAGATTGACATGATATATTGGACTTGCCTAGGGAATTAAAAGGATACCCCATCCACCAAGTATTACGTGTTGACTTTTTATTAATTGAGCAGATAAAAGTTTTTTTTTATTTTTTGTTTTTGTTCACACTTTATACTTGAGTCACTTGGATTAAACAGTTTAACCGGTAGCTGATTAATTATTGCACGTAACTTTATAAAAATGAATAAATTTAAATTGTTTTACATGTATAAAATGACAAAGGTCCCATTGTTTGATTTGAATATATAATTTTAACTAAATTAAAACTAGAGTTAAAAACTTAGTGAAATAAAAATAATATTTAAACTAACTAAAGTCATATAATTTTGAAGTTAATCGAATAATTATCCTAATGTTTTATTTTTTTAAATTTCGTTTGTGCATACTAACTAATACTTTATTTAGATAAGAGCTAAGGTATCTAATTTGGTTGATTTTAGTTACTAAGTAAACCTATTTTGGGATATTTTTCTCTCGGAGAAAAATTCAACAAATTCTAAAATTTTATATCGGAAACCAAAGCATTTTCTTTATAATCAAACATGGTTGGTGTGAGTGGTTCAGCACTCTCATTCTTTAACCAGATGTCTGGAGTTTGAATCTGGAGAATGGAAGGATCTGTTTGGCCAGCATTTTATCCCTTACAGACTGACCCGGTGCAAGCGGAGATTAGTTTAAGTATGAATGACTTAAAGGTGCTTTCTCATAGTTAAGACCCTCCTAAGATACCTAGTAAGTTAACATAAAAAAAAAAAGCATTTTCTTTGTTGCTGAAATTCACATAAACCAATTTCTTCTCATTTGAAAAATACATATGGGGGGTTATCATTGGATATCTCTGCAGAGAAATATGAAATAGAAGAAACTTAATTAACCTTTTAAAAAGTGTACAGATTCATCTTTGTTTAAATTAATAATTAGAAATTACAACTTAAAACTCGACACATGCTCACGCAACACTCTTTACCTGTTCGATGATATTGATAGTTAGCATGGTAATTAATGGTGATTAATCATTGTTGAAACTACAGACCCGATTGCATTTGGCCGAATCCCCCGCACCGCAACTTAAAAGTAGACAGTTGAATTTTTATAATCAAGCCACTTGGACCTGAAGAAAACAGAAGAAACATAAGCAGCTTAGCGAAATAGAAGGAAATATGATTGGTGGAGATTTTTTTGGTTGGCCTTTTTTGAGAACGACAAGCATGAGCAGGTGACATTAGTTGTTTCAGCTTTTCGCATTAAGAGCAACCAACATATGTCTAGAGCTTAGGTGGGCATGCATAGAGTCATCGCAATCTTGAACAAGATTGGAAAGCATTTATGAGTTGTTGTTGCTATATGTTTCAGCTTTTCTTCACATAAATCTAATGTTGCCGAGGAGAGAGTGGCACTATTTAAGTGGATCAATAAGCTACCTTAACATCACAAGGGTGGATGGTGGACCATATAGTAGTTAATTAAATAATGAGCATTCAGTTAATAAAGATAGATTAGTATAAAAAGTTGTAATCAAATGATCGTTCAAAGAAGACTCTGCAAAGTAATTATTCATATGGGGATTATTTAGGGCACTAACCTCTTAAAATATATGCAAGAGACAAGATATTTTTCTCTATAAAATTGATCTACTGAATTAACTCCAGAGTAAGGAAGATACAAGTTATATTTTTTCTTCTATAAAAGTGATCTATTGACTTAACTATATAGTAAATAAGTTAAAATGACCAAGTATAACTTAGAAGCAATGATTTAATACTTCAACCATTCGAATTGCCGTAAAAGTTTTGAATTGATTAATTTTCTAATTTGGTTTCTAATTTTTCCATTGATTTATCTTAATAAACTTTATTATTAAAAATTATTTGATTTATTAATTAATAAGTCAGTTTTTATAAATTTAAATTAATAAATTAATTGACTTTTATTTAACAGTAATTAAATTTTTACTTTTTTAATAAATAAAGATAATCTCCGTCTTCAAATTCTATTTCAAATTATTTAATTTTTTTAATTTTTATTATATATTAATTTTATGGTGATCTAATACTAATCACACTTTTAAACCTTAAATTTCATATCTTATCGGTTTAATTTAAGATATAATTTTCAAAACATTACTTAGAAGTATTTAATAAAACTTTAGATTAATGTAAACCTCTCATTTCGATTACTATAGAGTAGGTGCAAAGGTTGTATCAGTACATTTTTCTACGTCATCCGGTTATACGAAGCACTGACTTGTGACTTCTTTCGTTCACGACGATTGCTTTGTTAGTCACCGAAGATACGTAATTTGATGAGATTAGAATATAGAAATATGGACTTATCCTAACAAGAGGCATAAATCCATGTCCGAAAAGAAAAGTCTACACCAAGAATGATGTTTGTAATGACTTTAAAGGATTTTCATGCGAAATTGCACTATCCGTCGATGCAATATATTTATTACCTTCGAAAGCTAAATTATGGGGAAAAAAAAAAGGCATAGATTTTGGTTCTTCACCTGAAACATCTGACCCCATGAAGTCACAAAATATATGATGTGGTCCAAAAACTGACTATAAAGTCGCATGTGCTTTGCCAGGAAAAAGCAACAAAAATTCAAATACAATCTTGGCAGAGTCTATCTGGTAGAGACCCCAATTCACAACAAAGAGGCCAATTCCCATCAAAGAACGCTGAGAGAACAAGATCCTCTTAACTAAAGAAACTACTAATCGTATGTAAACACAGTCAAGTTTTACCACTTGCATACATTGATGATGAAATGCAATCGTATGTATTTTCTGAAGTTAGTGACCTGTACATTTTCCGGAAGAAACTACTGACTAAGATATAGAATAGTAGAGATTCATATCAATCATTGCACATTAAGGAAAAAAGGATCTACATCTTGATAAGAGTTCTGCATAAATCAAAAGATATATAGGTGGCACCCAACATAGTCATCAAAATTCAAGAAAGAGCATCATTGGAAGCATATTTTTTCACCTTTTATGTCTAGATAATGGCATGTAGACATTGACATGAAAGGATGTTCTTGTTCCAGATATGAACGGAATAAGCTATATTCCTTTGCGCGTTGTAGAGGTCCTACTCTTCTGCTCTTTCTTCATTCAGACGTCAAGTTTCGATTTCCGATTTTCAACTCCAAAATACTTCCTTTAAACTGTGTAATATAGATGCGGCGAATGGTTATATGTCCATGAAGCTCTGTAAAATACATTATTTGGCACACATTTTCATTCTATAAAACAGTTTTCATGTGATCTATTTTCCTTTTCTTGTCTGCATTTCTCCATTAATTGTTTAACGAGTAAAATAGTTTTTGATATAAACAGTTTTTAGATGTAAACAATAATTTAAAAGCAGCAATGATGAGTCTAAATTTTAAAGAGTTTCAACTTGGAGATATAAGGACAAAGGAAAAGAAAAGCCACATGAATGATTGAAGTTGAGAAGAAAAGGGCATGATCTTAAGAAAAGGGCATGATCTTCCATTGAGTGTAGGATATGCGACCCAAGGGTGGATTAAGCTGGATGGCACTGCAAATCCCTTAGTTTTGGCTTTTTCTTTACTTCAGACCATTTCTTCAAGTCCTGTGTGCTTTTAACAAATAATTTACAAAAACTCAGACAACAGAAAGTTGTTTCTTAGCTATTTTACTTCATTTCTTTAATTCTTTTCTGGGTAATTCTTTAACATGCTCCGAAGGGTACGGAATCATGCACTGCCTACACAACAAAAAGTATGAATACAAGCGGAGGTGATAGGTCTGTCTTCCAACTTTTTTAGTAATTCGGATACGATATATATATGTGGAAGCTGAGTCATGAATCAATACGCAGAAAGAAACAAAATGGGGTTAGACCCATTGCTTCCCAGTTGGTAGACAATTCATATCAAGGGGGTACGTGTGCACCGGGACCAGTTCTCCACCAACATGCCCCAGAAACATCACCTGCCTCGATAAACTTTCAGATTCGTCACTTTCCTATCGCTCTGCACTGTTTGTAAACTGATACTACTCCATAGAATATTAGCGCACTTTGGCTGAGATTGCAGTTACTATTCCACAATCCTGCCCTCTGAGAATGTTAGTTCCAAAGAAGTGAATATTACATGTCTTTTGTATAAGAAAATGTGTATCACTTTAATCCTCTGGACTCTCAAAGAGAGTTAAGTAGGCTCTTAAATGGGAAAGAAGCAGAAAGAGTTCAAATTTTTGAGGAACACAAATGAGTTTTGTGTTACAGTATCTGGACTTTAGTGCTTGCCATAGTTTCTTGTGATTTGCTCCGAACAACACATTCTTGATCTGCCATACCTCTCAAGTATAGTTATTGAACACAAACGAGTTTTGTGTTACAGTATCTGGAATTTAGTGCTTGCCATAGTTTCCTGTCATTTTCTCCGAACAATACATTCTTGATCTGCCATACCTCTCAAGTATAGTTACTAAATTGGAATTAATGAAAAAACAGAAGCCTGGAACACATACATCCAAACGAATAGCTTGTAGGAGGTTGTTTGGGGACTAAAATTGATATGCCAAAAAAGTTTACCGATGGCTTTCTTACATCAAATGCCAATAGGTAGAGTAGCCTGACAGAAAATATGATATTACACAATCAATCCAACCTATGCCTAGCGCTCAACCACAAGGGGAAGATCAACTATAATAATTCAATCTATGTCCAAACCGTAATTAATGTCATTATTCTACTCTCCACTTATCATCAGTGATTGGTGAGGCACTCTCTTAATTTCCACAAATGAAGAGTAGTCCTTGTCCATGGGCTGTTTCCAGGGTTCGCCATCCATCTGCATATATGCATCTTTCCAGTCTCCACCCCTAAACTCCAATCGGATTGCTGCAGCCTGAAAGAAATCAATGAAACAATGGGTGAACTCGTCAACTTTTATTCGGTAACTTCGTAAAAGTCTTTGTATATTGGAGAAATTGTTACCACAAGTAAAAATTTGATCTGGAACAATAGCAATACCTGAGCTATGTGCTTGGCAGATATCAGTTCGACCATAACGAAAGATGTGTGCCATCCTTGCTTCAAGCCGAAAATCTCCAGGAGACCATCATCGGCATGGGCCTCAACAAAGCCTCTCTGAGAAATAGAAGGAGAGGAACTTAGAGAATTAACATCATGCTTTAACACTATCTCATTGACAAAGTTTGCAAGTTTCTGCTCTCTGTGAGCACAGAACCTACATCTCACAGGTCACACTGAATACAGGAATAAGGAAAAGGTCAACAGCCGCGACAACATCAATGCATAGAGGTTTGATACCTTTTCCATATAATCGGGTGTTGGGTTACCCCAAGGATTTCTTCCACTTCCATAATTGTGAAGATTTAAAGCAACAATTGCCCTCACACTAAAGGGAGTCCAAAAAGAAAAGAAAAAAGAAGAGCAATAGGAATTTAATAAAAAATGATAAAAAATCATTAGAGCTTTATGCATCTCAGAGAAAATTTCACAGGTCAAAGAGTACCTCTTGGGAACAGGAATCCGCTCCCATTCTGAGCAATTAACCTTTTTGACATATAACCTCAGTATATTTTTGAGGCCCCTACAACAAAGAAAATTTGGTATTAGAAAATAAATATGGAGAAGAACTCTGAACACCACCACGTGAAAACAGTAGGATGCAAGGATAAGCTTCCAACAAACAAATGACACACCAGACACGTCTAACTTTTTGTGAAAATGAGAGAGGCAATTCCAGTTCATCATCATAGATAATCCATGAGGAAAGGTAAGACAGATAAAGAGGGTACACCAGAGATATCAGACTATGATGATAGTTATTGGAAAGTTGGTGTCAAATTTAGCAAAAGCCTAACAACATTTTGGTGACAGGAAAGCAGTTTCTTTATTGCTAAACAATTGATAACACCCTCCCAACCCTCTAAATCCAAAAGAATCACAACGAAGATGACTTGCCTCAAACCCGGATCATTTATGCAAGGTGTGAGAAACCAACCTTGACTGCAACTGTAACTAGAGTATATCAGCTGTAACAACAGATAAATAAATTATGACATCATACCATAATCAAACAGTTAATTAAGGGTTCCAAAGCGTCAAATGTGTCAAGAGGCATTTCATCCAGCAATTATGTTTAATATAGTATAAATATGAGAAATCACATAAAAGTAGCAATTTTGGCTTGATTGAAGGATAAAAATGCATAAACATCAATTTCAAGTGGCAGAGTTTTTTTTCTTTTTTGCAACATTTGTTTTACCACAATAACTAATGTATCTAATAAGTACAGTAGAGCATCCAATAGTACAACCTAAAGTAATCCAATAGTACAACCTAATTCATTCCTTGTGCATGATTCAATTTGCATGTCACCGGTGCATCCTTTTGGTCCTTAAATTCATTTCATAAATTTCACATGATTAATAGAAATTTATATCTCAACTTAAATAGGAAACATGAGCTTCATACATCATAATATGCAGATTTAGTAAAATTAACACAATTAGTTATGTCTAGACTGTAATTTAGTAAAATGGTGCTGAACTGCCCAGCCCCATAAATCAGAAGTTAACAAGCTTATAAAAATCCATAAAAGTAAGGATAAGATAAAAAAAATTTGAGAAAAACTGCAGTCTAACAACACAGAAAGGGCAAGTTCACCGTTGAAGGCAGTATGAAATTTCAAAATTACCTTATTTGATATAGGACCTTGTGCAAGGTAAGGTTTTTCATTGCGTAAATGATGGAAGCCATATGCAACTTGGGCATCCATTCCTGCATACAATCAAGAACATTCAAGCCTTACCAGGAAAAATGCAAAGACTCATTATTAACAAAACAGCATTAGTACCGAATAAAATTTCATTTAATACAGCTGTTTATGTAAAATTAAATTTTAAGTATGACCTACTCTTCAAAAGTTTCTTGAAGTGCATTAAGGATTTTGGAAATAGATTTATGTATCATGATAGCCCACCTTCATTTACTAACAGCTTAATAGAATGAATGGACAACAACACCCAAGACAAGTAATAATCCAATGAGTTAGAGAAATAAAGTGGAGATCAATGTTCTAAATTAATATGATTATTCTGAGTTCAACTTCCTCGACAAAAAGAAATGACGAAATAAAGAGAGAAAAGCAGTACAGAATAAGGCAACATATTCTCTGGCACAGAGATTTTTGTTGTAGTTGATGATACAATAGTCTAATTGATAAGAATTTGGATTTCAAGGAAACAGTAGAAATCCCAAAGCACCAAGTCAGAGAAATATCAGCACGATTTAGCCACCATTTTTAGAGTTCATAATGGCATACCTACACTAAAGTAATTATAGAACACTCCTTCATAGCATGTCATTTTCTCAGGCAACTCCCCCTCAACATCCAAAACCTACAGTCAAACAAAAATGTTTAGTTTCAACATCTAAAGGAAGCTTGAAATGTCAGCTAATTGATAAAATTTGTGAAAGCTAATATGGACTGCATCATAAACCTGTTCCAGTGAACAAGATTGAATTTGTTTCAGGGAGTACGGAGGATTGACGACTTCTCCATGAGGCATTGACACAAGGATTTTCCAACTGCATCAGTAAGAAGTAGTTCTTAATATACAATAATACTTTTTGATATGCCGTTCGACTAAATATAATAGCCAAAGTTAAAATACACCTGTACCAAGTATTTGTTATCCTGGTCAAAATGTAAAGATCTTTTTGTACAACAAACAGAAGAGGAAACAAATTACTAAAAAGTTATACAAAGGAATCATTTAAAGAAAGCAGTAACACTAATTGAGAAATCATCAATGTCAAAATGAACAAAGAAACACAAGAATACGTCAAAAGTCGACAAAAGAAATCAATCTTAAGAGCTAAGGTGTACCAAGACTTGACCACCAGCCAAAGGACAAAAAATTGCTCCCTGATTGGCTGGTTCAAGAAAAGGAAAACAGAGCGGATCTGAGGCCTAAGGACAGCATCAAAAAGAAAATGTTAACATATCTAGGACCCTCAAAATAAATACTGACATACTGACATATATTTTGCTTTAGCTAATCATTTTCATATTATATTTCACTAGTTTAACACTAATTCTCAAAAAGGTAGAACTCTTACCTATCCAAACGGCAGACTTGACCAGATATTGCCCTCATAAGAGACCGTTTGATAGCAGATTTCCATACAAAGGGGAATGAACCACCCTGAAGAAAGAAAACAAACCTAACTGAATTAGACAAGTCAGACGTCAGAAGTAGAACATTTAATCTGAATACGAAGTTTACCCAGCCAAAACTCCTTGACAGATCGTTTCCAGTCCCAAGAGGAATGATTCCTACCGGAGGAAGAGGCTCACGACCCTGAGTGTGAAGTTCTTGGAGAGTTCCTAGCACCCAACCAACAGTACCATCACCTCCTGCAACCTGCTCCAATCATTCATCATATATGAGTATTCTTGATTCCCCATAAGGCTCAAACATCCAACATTTGGCATAAAGCATCTCATTATAATCATAATCTATTGGATCAAGAAAAGCAAAGTTATTGAAATACCATGATTCTCATCTTTTCACGAACTTCCTTGGCACATTCATCCCCGCGGCTAGCCAGCTTTTCAAGACAGCCCAATCCATATTGTACAAATTCAAGAGGCTTCACCTCTGATAGGTCAAAAACCTGTGCCAGAAATCATCTCGAATTCTAAAGACCAATTTTTTTCCCACAAAACCAAACCAGACAATATAAAACTCAGACAACTTCCTAAACACACGATCACCGTGACTTGAAGATCGCATGTCTTCAATCCAATAACGTAAGGTATCCCCTAAACAACGTGAAACCCATCGAGTTATAATCCCAATGCCCTCATAGAATCCATAATAAATTTCTGGACTTGGTAGGTTTGGCACCTATAAGAATTAATCTAATGAATTAAAACCTACTACTTTACATCAAATTGACATTAAAAACGAGTCTTTAACGAAAACAAAACCAACCCACTATATTACAAACAGAACCGTGTAAAAAGCCATTAGAAAAAAATACACATAAAGGAAACAAATGAAACACGTATATAAATAAAAGCAATATTTCACAAAATTTAAAAACCTGTTCCTCTCCCATTAATTGCTTAAGCCGCTCCTTGAGTTCAGGACCATGGCGACCACCACTTTTAGAATTAATAAAAACCACCATGGGGCCCTCGGGGGGTTCTTCGCCGCCTGTAAGCTCTCCACTTTTAAAATACTTATCGGCTCCGGCATCGACGTCCTTTGACTTGATTGAATGGATCATAGCGAGACGGAGGTACTTGGGCATCATTATTCTGCTCTTAATGTACTCCCTGTTAATCCGGACCGCCGACAAACCGCACCCGCGAAACGACTCTATCATTGACAATCTCGGCGTCACCATCCTGGCCGTCGATTCCCCACTCGGTGTCGGCGGAGAGTCCATTTGTTTCTCTTCTCTTTTTTGTGTTCTCCTCCCCCCTTAATCCCCAATCAAAATACAAACAATGAGAAGAAAAAAAAATCTCCGAACAACAAAAGTCGGAGATCACAGACAAATGAAGGCTAGGAGGAGGAGGAGGAGAAATCGGAGTTCAAAGTTGTGAGCTTTTCGCTGATACGTTATGGAGTCGAGCCTTTTATCATCTTTGTAATGTCAAAAATACAAAATTATGTGCAATTACTTGTGTTTATAAATTACAAAATAAATTCTACACGTGAAAATGTGGCGTGTGATATGAGTCAAAAACATTGGGCGTGCAAGGAAGGAGAGAGTGAGAGATACGATAATGTGGTCTCGTGTGGGGTTTGTTCTTGCCCTCACGGGTCTCCTAAAATTACGAAACTGGACTTCTTTAAAACAGAATCTTAAGCCTAGATACGCGAATACGAATACAGATTCGGAGATTGCTCTATACAGAAGATATTTTGGTAATAAACAACTTCGTTTTAGACATCAACGGTCGAATTAAGACCATAAACAAAAAAAAGACATTTTGTTTTTGAGAAATAACAACAGAACAAAGTTACAAGCCTTTTATGCATTACAATGTCATAAACAAAAGAATACACCGCTGATTTTCTGTTTTTCTCGTTTTAGCTTTAATTTTCTTTTTAAATCTCTAATTTTTTTAATAAAAACAAAAATCTGGTTAGTTGTTAATATTAATGTAATTATATTTTTTATATATTAGAGAAAGTTTAAAGATAATTTATTTTTTAATTAAATAAATTTATTTTAATCTCTTATATAAAATTTATTAATTAAATTATTTTTAATTAAATAAATTTATTTTAATCTCTTATATAATATTTATTAATAGAATTATTTTATTTTATTGATGTTAAAATAGAAGCAGAGAAGAAAATTTTAATAAAGAATAGAATTCATACTCAATTGTCACTGTACACTTGAATCAGAGGAGATATATATACAAGGTCTATGTAACTAATCTGTATGCTAATTATATGGTGCTAACTAATTACAAACTAACGATGCACAAATATCTATATAACAAAATAACAACTCTCAACATGCCCCCTCAAGTTGGAGGGTGAAAGATATCTTTCACACCTAACTTGGAAACCAGATATTTGTGTTGAGGAATGCTTAAACCTTTTGTGAGCAAATCTGCCATTTGTTCATTTGTTGAAATATGTTTGGTTTGAATGTGCCCCCTTTGAATCTTTTCTCTGATGAAATGACAATCTATTTCTATGTGCTTTGTTCTCTCATGGTATACTGGATTTGAAGCAATTTGAATTGCTGCCTTACTACCACAGTGCAGAATCATAGGTTCTGATATCTTTTCTCCCAATTCTACTAATAAACCCTTTAACCACATAGGTTCAGCAACAGTAATGGCCATGCTCCTGTATTCTGCTTCTGCTGATGATCTGGATACAGTGTTCTGCTTTTTTGATTTCTAGGAAATCAATGAATTTCCCAGCTTAATACAGTACCCTGTGACAGATTTTCTTGTCATTGGGCATGAAGCCCAGTCTGAGTCACAAAAGGCAGTTATTTCTGGTTTTCCTTCTGCAGCTAAGAGAATCCCTTGCCCTGGATTCTTCTTAATGTATCTCACTATCCTCAAAGCTGCCTCATAATATGATTTCTTTGGCTTTCGCATAAACTGACTAAGGTGCTGAACTGCAAAAGCGATATCAGGTCTAGTATTTGTTAAATACAAGAGCCTGCCCATCAATCTTTGAAACAAAGTTGCATCCTTCAGTTCACTGTCATTATGCTTCAACTACAGAGCTTCATCATAATCTGCAATAGTCATCTTCAAATTCTGTTCAAGAGGAGTATTTGCTGGCTTTGAATTTCCCAGCCCAACATCTTTTATTAGTTTTAAAGCATATTTACTTTGAGTCGTTACAATTCCTTGTGAGGATCTTGCAATTTCAATACCAAGAAAATATTTGAGAGTGCCCAGATCTTTCAACTTGAAATTCTGGTGAAGAATGAATCGAAGATCTTCAATAAGACCCCTGTCATTCCCAGTGAGCAAAAGATCATCAACATATATAAGCATAATCACCATTTTGTCACCTACAATTTTAGTGAACATTGAGTAATCGTGCTTGCTTTGTAAGTAACCAGAGTTGATGAGAGCCTCACTGAGTTTCAGGTTCCACTGCCGAGAGGCTTGTTTTAAGCCATAAAGGGATTTGAGCAGTTTACATACTTGATTCCCCCCTTGAATGTCAAATCCCTGAGGGAGAGTCATATAGACTTCTTCATGAAGATCACCCTGAAGGAAAGCATTATAGACATCTAGTTGAATGAGAGGCCAGTTATGGAGGGCAGCAAGAGCAATAACTACTCTGACAGTGACTTGTTTAGCAACTGGTGAAAACGTATCTTGAAAGTCAATGCCTTCCTGCTGGCTATAACCTTTGGCAACCAATCTTGCTTTGTAGCGTTCAACTGTGCCATCTGAGTTATATTTCACTCGAAATACCCATTTGCAGCCAATGGGAGTCTTTCCTTGGGGCAAGGAGACAATTTGCCATGTTCCATTTGCTTCCAAAGCCTGAATTTCCTGTTGCATTGCAACTTTCCAACAATCATGTTTAATTGCCTCTTGATAAGTTTGAGGTTCAGGTATATGGGAAAGGGATGCAGCAAAACATTGAGTATGTTGAGGTAAATGTATATATGAAATAAAGTTTGAAAGAGAATACTGACCTTGATTTGCAGGGGAAGAAGATGAAGAGGATTGATTGCTGCAAAGGTAGTCTGTCATCCAGGCTGGTGGTTTGTGGATTCTGGTGCTTCTTCTTAATGGTTGTGGTGATAGTGAGTGTTGGGAAGGTGAGGCAGCAAGTGAGGGATGATGAGAAGATATAGAGATACTAGGTGAGGATGAGGGTGATGTTTGAGGACTGGAATTGGATGAAGATGTGGAAGGTGATAGAGGAAGGTTGAGAAAATTTGAATCATCAAAAGGACCAAATGCAGTTATATCTAGAGAAAACATAGGTTGTTCTTGTGGAGGTGTTTTGAAAGGAAAGACAGTTTCATGGAAAGTAACATCTCTACTGATGAAAATTTTTTATGAAATAGGATTAAGAGAATGTACCCTTTTTGAACTTGAGAGTACCCCATAAAGATAGATGGTATGGCCTTTTGTGAGAATTTATCATGATAATTAGTAACAGTAGCAAAGCAAAGGCATCCAAAAACTTTGAGATGAGACAAAGATGGTGGTTTATTGTAAAGTAATTCATAAGGTGTTTTCCACCCCAAAACTAAGGAAGGTAATCTGTTAATTAGATAACATGCACTGAGTACACACTCTCCCCAGAATTTAACAGGTAAGTGAGAATGAAATTTCAATGCGCGACCAATATCTAGAAGATGCCTATGCTTGTGTTCAGCCACACCATTTTGTTGAGGGGTGTGAACACATAAAGATTGATGAATGATTCCAAGAGATAAGAAAAAAGGAGTCCCCTCTTTTGTAAAAAATTCACTCCCATTATCACTTCGAATGATCTTAACAATAGCAGAAAATTGAGTTTTAACTAAAGTGATAAATTGTTTTAAGACGAGAAATGCATCACTCTTTAGTCGAAGAAGGTAAATCCAGGTCATTCTAGTTTTATCATCCACAATTGTTAAGAAATATCTATGTCCACTGTGAGTGGAAATTCTATAAGGTCCCCAAAGATCGATATGTAGTAATGAAAAAGGAATATCTTCTATAGTTTCACTGATTGGAAATGGAATATCTTCTCTAGTTTCACTGATTGGAAATGGTAGTCTAGATTGTTTTGCCAATGGACAAACAGTACAGATAGAAAGATCATGAGTATTATTAGAGACAGAATGTAGAAAAGGTATTTTATTCATCTTTGATATAGAGGTATGACCAAGTCTAGCATGCTACAAACTGTAATTAACATGCTTAGAAACAGACAAAGAGGTAATTGATGATTGAGAAACATTGGAAAGGTTTACAAAGGATTTAAGTGATTTTTTAACTAGCTGTGGAAGAAGCAAATAGAGGCCATCCTGTTCTTTACCAATCCCCATCATCCTTCCACTGCAAAGGTCCTGTAGAACACAGAATGTAGGATAAAAGGAAACAAAGCAATTGAGGTCTTTGGTGAGTTTAGAAATTGAAATGAGGTTGAAATTGAATGAGGGTATATATATGACATCAGTTAATTTATGCTCAGGGGATAAAAAATGAGTACCAATATGTGTAACAGTGGCAATTTTACTAGTAGGCAATTTAACATAAGAATTGGCAGCACATGCAACAGGTGAATTCAGACAATCAAAAGCAAAAGTCATATGGTTAGAAGCCCCAGTGTCAAGAATCCAATGAATTGGATCTGAAACAAGGGAGGTACCTGCCATGTGAGCGACAGCTGTAACCGGTGGCTCCTTGGTGAGAAGATTCAAGATCTGTTGGTATTGCTCAGGTGTGAACATAGGAGCCTGCAGAGAGGGAGCTTCATCAGATTCGGAGGGCTCGTCAGCAGTGACCACATGGTTGGTAGTTGGAGGCTTCTTCTTTGTGAATTTGAAGTCAGAAGGGAAACCAATAAGCCTGTAACAATTTTCTCGCTTATGGCCCTTGACATTGCAATGATCACATGTGCCAGAGAAACGCCTCTTAGAGGTTGAAGATTGTTGAGTGAGTAAAGCGGTGGGTTCAGGAATGATAGGAGAAGCGATCTCACGTTGAGTCTTATCACGAATTACCATGGAATAGGCCTAATTAGCAGATGGTAAAGGCTGCATCAAAAGCACTTGACTACGAACATTGGCATATGTTTCATTGAGACCCATGAGAAACTGAAAGAGGCGTTGCTGTTGATGCTGAGCATTTTTTTGAGGAAGATCACAGGCACAAGTAGAAGTAGGAACAAGAACATCATATTCATCCCAGAGCAAACGGAGTTTGGTGTAATACGAGGCTACAGAGGAGGTACCTTGAGTGTGAGATGAAATTGCACGATGAAGATAATAGATCCGTGAGCCATCAACCTTATCATATCGTTCTTGGAGATCCTTCCAAACAAGAGCTGCACTGGAAGCAAAAACAATTCCAGCAGAGATTTCCTTGGAAATAGTGTTGAGAATCCAGGAAAGAATAAGAGCATTGCAGCGATCCCATTGAGCATGAAGTTCAGGATCAAGACTATCTTTGGAACAAGTACCATCAATGAACCCAATCTTGTTTTTAACAAGAAGAGCGATTTGCATTGAGCGGCTCCAAACACAATAATTATCAGTGCCAGAAAGCTGATGAGAAACCAGTATCAAGCCTGGCATATCAGATGGGTGAAGGTAGAGAGGATGATGAAAGCCGATAGTGATGGAAGAAGAAGAATCGGATGATTGGAAATCCATGAATAAAGAGTTAGGGATTTGAAATAGAAAAGGGGAAAAACAATTGAAGAAGATTAGGAATCAGAAAGATGAAGTGGAATGGGTGAAAGAAATTGAGAAGAAATCAATTAAATGATGGAAAAGAAGGATTGGATGAAATTGGAAAAAAACTCTAATTCAAGCTCTGATACCATGTTAAAATAGAAGCAGAGAAGAAAATTTTAATAAAGAATGGAATTCATACTCAATTGTCACTGTACACTTGAATCAGAGGAGATATATATACAAGGTCTATGTAACTAATCTGTATGCTAATTATATGGTGCTAACTAATTACAAACTAACG
>JANIIA010000009.1:916653-953566 GCA_027478495.1 Erythroxylum alaternifolium | reverse complement strand
GTCCAAATATTTTAGACAATCATAACTCTCCCTATGGATAAGATCAATCCATCTTGAATTATTACCATTATAATTATTTGCTTTGAGGTTAGATAATAATCTCAAGATGGATGATTAAGATGAATCTTAAGGAAGATTAGGATTCCCATACCAAGAAAGCTGACATACTGACCAAGGGCAAATGAATCACCCTGAACTCTGAACCTATCCATTATTCTTCGTGACATACAAACAAAAACAAGCAAACTCTTTAACTTTTAGCTCCTTTATTCAGAAACTTCACACCAAAGGCATCCTCGTCTCCCACCAAATATATTTACAAGGGTATCGCACTTTTTGGCCTTCACATGCACCCATTGCATAGATTTTAAATTTTGCCACTTAAGATCATATGGGAAAATAATGATAAGTTGAAATTCCGTTTGAAGCTCTTAACAACTTGTGCTTGCTCTGAGGAAACGAATTTATAAAGGTTTAGATCTTCCATACTTCTAATGAATGGATTATGAAAAACCGTGCTGACTTAAATATATTGACATAAAACGATTGAAAAACCGTGTTGATTGAATAACCGACCAAGTTGTAGCGACTCTGCAAGTTGGTGATGCGCGTTAAAGATTAAGAAGTCAGGATGTGCCACACAAAACTAAGATTCAGGGAATAGATATAAGAGAATCGGACGGTAAGGAAGTATTTGGCCCCACAACATTTATTGAGATGATAAGAACTAATGCAAAAAGTGATTCTCTTGTCTTGCCTGAGGTCCCGTGCCATTGAATCAGCCACCTAATAGTTTGTTTTCGTTGAAAGTTAAAGAGTACGAGTATGAGTAAATGATAATACATGATGCATAAGAGCATTTATGGTTGTAGTTGAGAGTGGGTTCTCCTGAACATGGGATTTAATAAATTTTTTAAAGATATATTTTGATGTTTTCATTTCCATAACAACTAGATAAGCTTGTTTTCCTTCAGAGACTTATATTTAAAAGAAAGAAAAATCACATAACATTTGAGTTGATTCGAGGAATTTTACTAACATGGCATGCATAAGAAGATGGTCATGGACTCGATCACTCACTGGGGCATACCAAAAGTAGGTCATAGGACTTTGAAAATTTGGTTCATCCAATGTCTTAGCTTTTAAAAACACATTATTCACTTTTTGAGGTCTTGCTTATTCCATTAGGCATTCAACAACTGTGCTCGTGCTGATAAAAAGTTTGAGCGTCTCGAGTAGGCATGTCTTGCTTTCACATGTGCATCCAAAAGGTCTAAGTCATTCTTGGAAACCTTTTTTCATGGCTTGTTTTCGCTTTGAAAAGTCGAATGCTTGTGTGTAAAGTATAAGTTACTGGTGCCTCAAAAGCCAGATTTCCACACTAATTGGTGGAGAAAAAGTGGCTTTTTTGCTTGCCCTCTTTTACGTTGGATATTCTATTGTTAGGAAGCCTCTAAGTGTTCACAAAAACTTACCTAAATCGTTTAGCTTTTTGTGAGAAGGAAAAGGAATTAAAGATGGCATGTTTTCTCAAAACGAAGCTTTTTGACATGGGAATTTGGCATCTTCTAACTGTTACTTTCAACAGAAACGAGTGGACAAATTTAAAAAAGAAGACTTCTTTGATGGGGCGGTGCTTCCATTTACCATTTTGAAAATTCTTTGGGTTAATTTTATTTACCAATAAAATGAAGTTAATTCGGTAGTGACATAGTTTGATAAAGATGTATATGCTACCTTAATAAGATTAAAATATATGTGGCTATAAAGTCTTGCTTTAATACCTTAAAAGGAGGACCATCTCTTTTATATGACATTGATTCATATAAATTTAGGAATATTTTCCTTTTATCTATTATTTGTTGTTGTTGTTGTTTTCTTTTTTTGGAGTTGGATCATTGAACATCACATTCAAACTTTTTGTTGTGGTTAAATGATAGTATAATTCTTGTGTGTAAAAAGGGATCACCTTTTGCTTGATTGGTGCTTTCTCTTTGCCGAATTTTCCTCTCAACGAAAAGCAAGACCACTTTCTTTTATTCTAAACTAAAAGGGGAAGTATCAAAAAGGTGGAGGAGAGGGTGCTCAAAAGTCTAATTGCTTTGAGTGTAAGAAGCTACCAAAAACCTTTTTTTGAGAAAGGAGGGGTGGCTCTTAATTCTCCCCCCAGCTGTGAGTGATTTGTTGTTATGTGCTTTGCTTAAATTTTGACCTTCTATGGTCATGATTATTCACGTACCTTTTTTCTCAATTCATGTGTATATTCTATACATTCAAATGGTTAAAAAGGCTTTTTTTGAGGTGGGGTTTGGCTTGCACTAGGGAAAAGAATGATGGACCCTTTTGTCTCATGATATACCATCAATTAGCCTTTGTGAGAGAGAAGCTTTCATCTTTCTATAATTTGTAGATTGATATTGATACTGATTTCAATTTTAGCTTGGTGGGAAAAGAACCATTGTTCTTCTTCTTTTTTTATAATTCAAATCATGCAATTTCCTTTGCATTACATGAAGGAGATAAGCACGGGGAGGAGAGAGATCTTTGCAAATGAGAACACAGTTGGTGGTTGATCTTAGCAATCCTTACTTGAGGATGAAAAAAGGGTTTCTTTTTGGAATCATTGTTCCTCTATTATTGGTGGGGATGGAGAGGGAATTAATTGAAAAGGCAAATTGGTTATAGTGGAGAAAACTTTTCCCTGATTAAGGAACCAGCTACAAAGCAACACCAACTTTTTATAATGATGGTAAAGAACGAATATTTGTGTAAATTCTCTTTTAAAAATTATAGGATCAAGCCACAATGATCAGATTAGGGAAAAAAAGGGTTTCTTTATATGATGATTTTGAAATTTGGAAGAAAAAGTTATGACCAACATGACATCACCTATAATTATGTATTATTTTTAGGATTTAAATTTGGTAAAAAAGATTATTAAAAAAAAGAGTATTCATAAGAACACACTGAGTCTCTTTTAATATTATTAAGGCTTCCCCGAAAGTTAAAATGAATGACATTAAATTTTTAACAAGGAAACGTTATGTTAAAATGGAATGGCAGTCTTGATATATTCCGTTTTTGATGGGGACAATCCCGGCAACAAGTAATGACAAGTGGCTGCAAAGATACGGCGAAAGTGCAATAAATGCGGAAAGTCGAAAGTCTCTTTCACTCCGGTTACAACCTTTGACACGTCGTCTCTGTGACTCTGTCTAATTGAGTTATGTCCTTCTCAATTTCTCGCGATATATCGGGAGAATATATGTGGACCAGGACGACCGTTTTGAAATTGGACACATAAAGTAATTTTTAATATCTAACTTAAGTGTTAAATACTTATTAAATATACATATATACATACATATGCATAAATACTTAAGATTGTCTTGGATGAGATCATATCAAGTATCAGATCTCTAATTCGATTATGATATTTTATAGTGCAGAGTTAGATCAAATAATTGAATCAAAAAGAAATAATTTAGTTTATCATTTTATCAAATAATTATTATGATTTGGTAATTTAGAAGAACAATTATAATTTGTTCATAATAATACAAATTTGCGATGATAACAAAATTTTGTTTTACATTTTAACTTTACCGCTATATAGAGTAGTTATTATTAAATTAACTTGATTTCTTAAGTGTTTATGCATTATATATATATTAAAAATTACTTTATTTGTCCAATTAATTGTTATTACTGTGGTTCAAATATTGAATATGATATCTTACATCTATTATTTTAAAATATTTATTCATGGGAATGAATAAATATTTTATTAATATATGAGTTCGTCTAATTGAATTCATTAATAAAACTTATAATAAATATAAAGTTTCCAACTTATAACGTTACACAAGATAATTCATTAGAAAAACATAGTTAAGAAAAAAAAAAGAAAATTGGAGTTGCATAAAGCTTTTTTCTTCTTATTTTCTCAAATTATGCCAATTTCGACAAAGCCTTTCCTTTTCAGTTTCTCGTTTCATATTAACAATTGTTTGATTTATTCAACGAGTTTATTTTGGTTAAGACAGGCCTACTAGCTTCTATTTGATTTTCTATAATATCAGAACTAACGACATACACTTCCTTTTAGGATGACTACTGCTCACGTATCATATGACAGCAATCCAACTTAACATATACAGTTTAGTGTCGATTTCATGAATTATAGTAACAGCGACCGAACTCTCTGTACAATTTCTTTAATTAACTTCGATCTCATGTATCGCTGAATAGCGAGCGATCAGCGAACGTCTTGACTTTCCGAACAAACACCCTCTTCAAAGAAAGCCACTTGTCGGTCGGCTGTGACTTAGCTAAAGAGCTAGATTAAAAATATAAAAACCAAATATCTATGAGATCATACAATTTAAGAAAATTTTAATCAGATTTTATTAATATTAGTGGGTTGACGTGATGATATTAATTCCTTAATAATAACTTTATTTAGATATCATTGAATTAGTTTTTTTAATTTTATATAAAAGAAAAAGAAAAAACATAATTGAGGACAAATAAAAATGAAATTTCCAATTTTCACGAGTCACGTTTACCCTGACTTGATCAAAAACTAGGTCGGCACCTATCTAATTAATCTCATAACAACCAAATTCAATGATAGATATTATAAGGACGATCGCAATTATTGCTTTTCTATGGTTTCTACGAATTGTGAATGGAAAATTAATGGCCAAGATTTTATACCTTTCGAACTATGAGGCAAGTCTACTTCTTTTAACCCAGTAAGTTAAATATTAATTGAATTGTCGGCTAGGAATTGGTTGGTGTTGAAGCTGACCTACAGAGCATTTATTAAATATGCTTCCTTCACTTAAGGACAAAATGGTTATCAAAATCTAATTAAGCTTTTTAAATTGAAGATTACCACCTAATCGAAATTCCCACTAAAAGCTAAGAACGTCTTCCTATTGCTTCCAAATGCAGTGGTGACCTTCTGTCCGTGCTATTAAATGAGCTTTATGTCGTTTGTCGTGAAAAGGATTTGCAACTTTGACGTAGTAAATACTAATAAGTGCAGGCTTAATCAAAGGGGATTTAATTAAATCAACCCATTTAACTAATCATCAGACGTCACAACTTTTTGCAAGTCATTTAAAAAGCTTGGCTCGCTGATTACCATCTGGAAAAAATCAGGTCTGTATGGGAAATTCTTCGAACAAGTTAAGCATATAGGCATAAATTCCAATTTCCTTGTTCACCACCAACTCTTTTTCTTGACCTGTTCAACCAATTCAGGCAAACCCTTTTGACGCTTACTGAAATGCATAATCTGAGAAGGAGAAAAAATTAAAAAGGTCAAAGTATTGGAAGTTTCTCAACAGGATTTGGCTTCGTTCAAACGAGCTTTCATTTGAAAACCAAGTCGAGTCTTACACTTGTTACCCCAATGATTCGATATGGAGAAATTGTGACAATGATTCCTTACTCCTTTTTTCTCTGTTCCTGTTTGTTGATGTTAGGAATAATAGCACTTCATTACGAGAAAGAGAAAGAGAGCAGCGGATGATGATAGTCTACGCATTCATATTCTTCTGCTTTTACTTGAAGTCGAAGGGCACGAAAATGTTCACTTTTACTAAGAATCTAATCATTGTAGACAAAGTTTCTCAATATTTTGTTGTTTTGTTATTTTAGGCTACCATTTTGGACAAAGATGAATGAGAAACATTGAAGTTTTGACGTTAAAATTTGACTATAATTTCAATTCTATTGGATGGAATTTGGAGTTATTATGCAAATAAAAGCAAAGTCAATGATGAAATCAAATTATATAGTCAATAATATCTTTAAAAGTTCAATTTAAAATCACTATATTTGCAAAAACAAATTTGAAAAAAAACGATATTAATATGAAATTTTATTAACTAAAATAGATATTATTTGATCAAGATCTAGTTTAGTTATTAATTAATGAATTATTAGTTTACGAAAGTTTTATTTAAAGCATATAATGTAAATTATTGTATATATTTTATTGAAATATAATACGTCACTTTTAGGTCATTATCCATAATTAAATATTATCAATTTTATTACAAAACGACCAATCATGCTGTATTATGGCGAGAGGTTCATATCACTAATTTTTGTTATTTTATTCATATTCTATTTTATGAGTATCCACTTATTTAATTTCGGTGAGTCTCATTTATTAGATGGATGGATGTTTATAAAATATGATAAAAATAGAATAATAGAATAAGACAATCAATACCTAAAGTGAGGAGATACCTTTCAAATTAGGAATTGTAGTAGTAAATGAAAAAAAAAAGCCAGAGAGATAGGAATTAAGTAAAAGTTGAAGAGAGAGGAAAAATAAAATATTCCTTTCAGATTAAAGTGGGTAATAATCACTCTTAATAATTATCATCTTTTCCAATTATAAAAATATTTTTAAAAACATATTAAAATTAAGAAAAGGTTTTAAATTATATATTTAAATTAAATATTATAAAAATTAAAAATAAACAATAAATTTGTATACATATGAAGATCACACACAAAAATTATTAGTTAGAAAATATGTTGATTAATTAAATATTAATTTTAGATTAGGAATACAAAAATTATTATATGTTAAATAATTTCTAAACTCTATGGAGCGTGCGACAACGCGCTACTAGGTAGCGTGGACTCGAAGGTTGTTCCAATGTTTCAGCTTCTTAACAAGAGAGAGAAAGACTTAAGAGGTTGTCAACGTGTAGTGTGAAAGGGCAAGAGAGCGAGATGAAAAAGCTGAAAGTAATAATTACCTTACGATAATCACTACGACTACTAATGAATCTCTCTATCTTATGAAAGGGAAACTACTTGCACTCCATTTGATTTTGATCATCACCTAATGAATAGGCTTTTAAAGTGAAGCGGAGGTAGAAAAAACTCTTTAATTGCATAAAATGGAGAGAAAGGAATATTACAGTACATCAGATAACGAAAAAGTATCTGTATGGCACACAAAAAGCAGAGCAGATTGCCTCTGCCCACAAAAGCAATTTCCAGAAATCCCTGCATGCTCATTCCACACTCTTTACGAACCTTTTTCTCCACGAGCCCTTTATCTCTCTCTCACTCACTCAGCTTTCGTAATCCATTTTTAATATTCTAATGCTTGCCTTTTGTATTCTGTGGCCCCAAGAACTGATTTTTACTTATTTGACCACCTTGGGGTTTTCTTGTTTATTCTCTGTAATAGGCCGACCCTGTATTCTTTTTCTTTTTCTTCTTTTTGTAGGAGGCGGTGTTTTTTTTCTCTCTCAAAATAAGCTTTAATAGTTTGGACTTTTTTAACCATTTTCATTGCTGGGAATATTGTCTTGGGATATCTGGTTACTGAATCAGATAGGGGGAAAAAAAAGTAGAGAGAGAAAAGGAAGAGAGAGAGAATGGGATGGTTCTTGTGAAGAAGGGGGATCTGATCTTTCCTTTTCGCGTTGAATTCTTCTATAGTATTTAGCCTTTTTGTGTGACACATACACAGAATGTTGAAAGAGAGATTGGAGATAAAAGAAACAACAAAAAACAGAGGAAGAAAATAGAGAGAGAGACAGAGAGAGAACGACCTCTTTGATAGATAGATGGATAGATCCCCATAGAAAGAAGAAGGATTTGAGAGACTTAAAAAAGCTAAGTTCTATTACTTCCCTTGATGTTTGTTTTCATATCCAGTGGAAAGAAAAGGCCTTTCTTTGGTTTTGCCTGGTTGATTTTCTAATTCTAGTTAGCATTCACGGGCCCTGCGCTGAGTTTCTCGCTTCTGAACCCCATTCCCTTGGTATACTGCCAACTTATCCACTTTAACGACGAAACCGAAACCAACCCAATTCGCTCAAACCTTTTCGTGTCTTAGAACCAGAGATTTTGGATTCATTCATTAAAGGAAACGACTAAAGGTCGCAACTTTGTTTTATTGGAAATGAGAGCCGGACTCAGCACGATCCAGCAGACCTTAACCCCAGAAGCCGCAAGCGTGCTGAATCACTCAATCGCCGAAGCTAGTCGCCGGAATCACGGTCAAACCACGCCACTCCATGTGGCGGCGACGCTTTTGGCCTCGCCGTCGGGGTTTCTCCGACAAGCTTGCATCAAATCTCACCCCAATTCCTCACACCCTTTACAGTGCAGAGCTCTCGAGCTCTGTTTCAGTGTTGCTCTTGAACGTCTCCCCACTGCACAGAACCTTAGTCCGGGTCACGACCCGCCAATCTCTAATGCGTTAATGGCGGCTTTGAAGCGAGCTCAGGCTCATCAACGAAGAGGATGTCCTGAACAGCAACAACAGCCTTTGTTAGCAGTGAAAGTGGAGCTTGAGCAGCTTATTATATCGATTCTTGATGACCCGAGTGTGAGTAGAGTTATGAGGGAGGCTAGTTTCTCGAGCCCTGCTGTTAAGACCACAATTGAGCAGTCTTTGAATTCTTCGTCAAATTCTGGTTCTTCTGCTGCTAATCAAAGCACAATTGGATTGGGATTTCGGACACCTGGAGCTGTTTCAGTGCCTGCTCCAATAATGAACCGGAATATGTATGTGAACCCAAGATTGCAACAAGGGACTGCGGCACAATCTGGTGAGCTGCAGAGGAATGTTGAGGTTAAGCGGGTGTTTGATATTCTATTGAGGACTAAGAAGAGAAATCCTGTTTTGGTTGGGGAATCTGAACCAGAGATGGTTGTTAAGGAGGTCTTGAAGAGCATAGAGAGTAAAGATGTAGTTGAGGGAGTGCTAAAGAACGTTCAAGTGATCCATTTGGAGAAAGAGTTCGTAGATAAGCCTCAAATACCCACCAAGATCGTTGAATTGGCCGGTTTGATTGAGGCTCGGATGGGGAATTCGGATTGCGGGGGGGTGATTCTTGATTTGGGTGATTTGAAGTGGCTGGTTGACCAGCCTGTGAATTTTCCAGCTGGTGTTGCTGGTGGGATTCAACAGCAGAGACAGCAGCTTATGTCTGATGCAGGGCGGGCGGCGGTGGCAGAGATGGGGAAGCTTTTGACGAGGTTTGGAGAGGGTAGTAGCGGTGGAAGGGTTTGGTTGATCGGGACTGCTACTTGTGAGACGTATTTGAGGTGCCAAGTTTATCATACTTCTATGGAAAAGGATTGGGATTTGCAGGCTGTTCCAATTGCTGCTAGAGCACCTCTTCCAGGGATGTTTCCAAGGTGCGCAATCTCTTGTTGGCTTATGCATTTCTTTCTTAAATACATGATGTTCTGCTCATCAGCTGAGAAACTTGCGGAATTTGAAGCTTTGGGAAATTTCTTGTCTTCCATGCACAGTTATTGCTGGAATCTGTCTTGTTTGTTGAATGAAAAGCTATCAGTCTTACTTAATTTTTTATCTGATTCGCTGATCATACGATGATAGATATTACCTTTACTTTAGAAATTTGCTTTAATTATCCTTAATTTTGGAATTTGATATGATTCTTCTGCTCTTGCTTTCTTTGATTCCCAGGCTTGGGACAAATGGAATTCTAAGCAGCTCCGTTGACTCCTTATCCCCCTTGAAGGGGTTCCAAACTGTGACGACTGCTGCAACGAGACATCTCTCTGAGAACTTGGATCCTGCTTTAAGATTTCGCTGTTGCCCTCAATGCATGCAGAATTATGAGCAGGAGTTAGCAAAGGCCGTACCTAAAGAGCTGGAGAAACCTTCTTCTGAGTCAAAAACAGGGGCAGGTTTACCGCTGTGGTTGAAAAATGCCAAACCTCAAGAGAGTGATCTTAAGATTCAAGATCAGACTGCAGTAAGAAATTGAACTAAAACTATATCTCCATGATCGATGATCTCATTTGCTGGAGCAAGTGTTTTTTGTTTTTATTCAAGAGCTGATTTATGATATCATTGTGCATTTATGCAGATTAACGATCAAGAAATGTTCTTGAAGCACAAGAGCTTAGAACTACAAAAGAAATGGCAAGATACATGCTTGCGGATTCATCCTGGTCATCATCAGTCGAGTCTTGGCTCTGAGAGAACTGCTCAACCAGATTTCTCAATGATGGGCTTATACAATCCAACCTTGCTTGCTCGTCAACCTTGCCAGCCTAAATTGGGTTTGAATAAAAATCTCGGCGGACCATTACAATTGAACCCCAATCTTTTGTCCAGCCAACCAGCTGGACAGACTGATACACCACCTGGAAGCCCTGTGAGGACAGATCTGGCGCTTGGACGGCCAAAGGTGACTGAGATCAGTCCAGAGAAAATCCATGAGAAGCTCACTAAAGACTTGTTGGGCTGTGTTAATTCTGAACCGCAGAATAAATTGCATGAATTACAGAGTGACAAACCGTTAAGCTCAGTTGATGCTGACTCATTCAAGAAGTTATTCAAGGGTCTTATTGAGAAGGTATGGTGGCAGCAGGATGCAGCATCTGCATTGGCTACAACTGTGACTCAATGCAAATTGGGGAACGGGAAACAGCGCGGTGCTGGATCAAGGGGTGACATTTGGCTATTGTTCACAGGTCCGGACAGGTTTGGCAAGAAGAAGTTAGCATCTGCTCTTTCAGAGCTAGTGTGTGGAGCCAATCCAATAATAGTTTCTCTCGGAGCAAGGCGGGAGGATGGAGAATCTGACGTAAACTTCCGTGGTAAAACAGCACTGGATCGTATAGCAGAGGCTGTCAGGAGGAATCCCTTATCTGTAATCGTGTTGGAAGACATTGATGAAGCGGATGTAGTTCTTCGAGGAAACATAAAGCGAGCAATGGAAAGAGGCCGACTTGCTGATTCCCATGGCCGTGAAATCAGTATTGGGAATGTTATTTTTATTTTAACTGCAAGTTGGTTGCCGGACAATCTCAAATTCTTATCAAACGGTGTATCGCTTGATGAAAAGAAACTAGCTAGTTTGGTAAGTGGAGGCTGGAAACTAAGTCTATCTCTTTGTGAGAAATCAGCAAAACGCAGAGCCAATTGGCAGCATGATGAAGAGAGGTTCTCAAAGCCGAGAAAGGATGCAGGGTCAGCGCTATCATTCGATCTGAATGAAGCTGCTGATGCTGAAGAAGATAAAGCTGATGGCTCTAGAAATTCAAGCGATCTCACATTTGATCATGAAGATGAGCATCTGATTCATAAGAGACTCCTAACTCCTGCACCTTCAACAGCATCTCGTGAGCTGCTGAATTCCGTAGATGATGAAATTGTCTTTAAACCAGTGGATTTTGGACTCTTTAAAAGCGACATCTCCAAATCTATCACTAAAAGGTTCTCCTCCATCTTCAGTGACAGGATTCCAATTGAAATACACGAAGATGCACTCGAGAAAATCATAGGTGGCATATGGTCAGGCAGAACGGATTTGCAAGAATGGATAGATAAGGAATTGGTTCCAAACTTTCATCAGCTAAAGTTACGGTTGCCAACATCCCTCCAGGAATCCATGGTTGTTCGACTTGAACTCGACAGGGATTCCGATAGGAATCTCCGAAGTTTTCTGTCAAGTAGTATCAGAGTAGTGGTTGATGGGTTTTAGGTGTTGCAGACAGGAATCCATCAGGAAGCACTGTTAGAGGTTTTACTTGGTAATTCTTCATTTCCTGTGGATGGAGATGTAAATATCTTCAACTGCTCTTGGACAGGAAAGAAGAGGAAGACGGTTGAGAGGGTAAAATGAAAGTAAGGCAAAAAGATAAGTGAAAAAAGAAAGAAAGAAAAAACATAGAATGAAAAAGAACAGAATAGTTAAGAGAGGAGATGTTGATAGATTAATGAACCTTTCTTATAAAAACAGGCATTATCGCAGCTTCTTCTTCATTGTTTAATTTTTTCCCTAATATGTGCTTGCTACAGAGTTCATGGTACTGCTATTATTGAAATATTAATTTAATTATTACATAGGAACAGTGATCAATAAAACTGAGGCTTCATATTCTCGTAAATATCTTTTTTGGCTACTTGATGAGAAGTATAGTTGGTTTTGTTTACGACATTGGCATGGCAATATGAATTTGGTGTACGTAAAATGTATCGAAACACATGCAGTCTGATTCATGAACTGACTTTTGGTCATGTTCTTCGACGAAAAGCATTTTTACCACCTTATGAAGAAGAAGATATCAGAGCCTTGCTCGTGTAGTCAAATGCAATGCACGTTCCAATTAGTCGTGAAAATGGAAGAAATCGTTTGTGTTGTGATATACACAATTTAACATTGACAAGGACCACTCACGCACACAAAAGCAGGAGAAGTAAAATGTAACAGAATCACTAACCACCACGTGGCTAGTGTCTCAAGAAGAAGAAACCACAAATGGGACAAGAGAGAAGTTGGAAGCTCGAACTTCTAGTGAAATTAACAGAAACAATGAGTTGTTTAATGTTATTGGGAAGAAAAATTTAATAGTGACACTTGCCCAATTTCTGCAATCCTCATGGATAGCATTTTCTTCAATTCTCCATCTACTTGTCTCCCCTAAGTAGATGGAGAATTTAGAATACGTGAAATTGATTAATGTAATTTAATGTTTTTTAAATAAATTTTAAATAATTTTGACTTATATGAGATGTGTGTTACACAAGTATATACTAGTGCTTGCCACTTAATTGTCCATAGGAAGTTTGAAACGGCAAGAGTGCCAATAATGAGAATGATATAATATCAAGTTCCAATGTTTCCATTAAAAATAATTAATTTAATTATAGTTATGTATTGTAGAAACTTCACCCCCCAAATAAAAACAATGTTTCCTTTCTCGAAGTCGACAATCAGGAAAGCGAAGAAGACGACAGAAACCATAAGATTACATCTTAATCCAAGCCTTGCATGTGTTCCATTAGTTTAATCATACAACATCTTGTCATTGTTAACCCTACGATTCAGCTCTCTGTAGTTAATGCAATAAATGTCAAAAAAAGGTCACATGAACTTGGACAATTTGGATTATTGAATTGCTATGAAAATTTCTTGTATATATTTGCAAAGTCAATTAATTTAATGTCTACATCAATCCAAGAGTGAAAGAAAAAGAGAGAGAAACTTAAATGTTTGAACTTTGAAGTAACAGACCAGTAATTGACAATTGGCAAATTTGGGTGATTGGTTTGTTGGTAGTCGGATAATTAATAACTTCAACGTCCAACAAGTGGAGTCCTTGATTTACAATTTGATAGTTGAAGGGTGATTCATTCATAGTCTATTGCCATAATTGCATTAAAAGGGTCATTTTCTACTTAATGGGAACGACACATTCAATAAATGGAAAACATCACAATCTTGTTATAAGGACAAATTTCAAAGAGAAGGGCTGTGTAGATCACCATCAAGGGCAGAGGCCAAAACCATGAGAAGACAAAGATGTTCCATCCATGGCTACATCAAAAATAAATGAGGGTTTTTGTTTTTCATTGACTCAAAACCATGCATGTGTTCTCATTTATTGGGTCTGCTCTTCCGTAACTATCTTTCTTGCTGAAAAGTCAAAAGTTTGCATATAAAAAATAGATATCAAAGTCACCAAGTTGCTCTAGGATTTTCTGAAAAGGAAGAAGGTTGAGACATTGAACATCTCTTGTTTTGATAAGAAATATTGAAGTGTCATCATTGTATAAAGATTTATCAACACAAGAAGATGAGGATTTAACATGCAAAAGGGCGTGTTCTTCTTCTTTTATATTTTAATTTTCTCTTGTTTAGCTAGAATCAGAGCAAATAGGTATACATAACCGAAGTACATATGTTTGTCTCGTGCGGTGGGAAAGTCTACAATTGGATTTTTGGAGACCCCTATTATTTGCGGCATATAAATTCTTTACCCAAAAAAAAAAAAAAGAGCTGTCCTGCTTTGAGTTTCCTCAGCTTTCCCTAAAGTTGAAGTGGGAAATTAGTCAGTCCTACGTGAATAACAGAAAAAGAAAGAACAGAAGATACATAGAACTTGGGATAGCAACAAGAAATAACGTCAGTTCCAGATAAAAATTCGCGAGCAAAAGATTGAGAACTCTTCAAGATAAAAGCATAGATCAAAAGAGTGGAGTGGTTGGGTTATGGTTCCAACGATGAAAGGTTAGAAATGACACAAGAGTGAAGACAAAAGGAGTGTAAAGGTGTAAAGGTCGAAGGAGCTCAGCTTCTTTACACTTATCTTAACCTTTTTTAGATACAAACAAAACAAACCTACCTTTTCTTTCTCGTCGAGTGTATACTTTCTCTTAACTGTACACCATCTCGTAGTGGACCAAGACCAGATTGGCATGAGCTAGCAGTATCAGACCATTAGACCACTGAAATGTTTATTCGTTACGTAGATAAAACGATCTAATCCACGTGATACACATGAAACTCCCATATATAGTTGCCAAATTTGGACGGTATACTTGCAGAAGAATTTATTAAGCATGCTCAACACAGTGTTACGATATAGAAGTTGAATATAGAAAGTAGAAACCAATAGCTAAACGTCAACAAGCAAGTCAGTGCCTGTACTTATGTTTTATTTTTTTTAATTTTGCTCAGAAATTGTTCTTCAAGTTTGCTTGAAGGCCACATTTTCAACTATAATATTAACTGCCCTCTATCCCATGAGAATTATACATTGAAATGAAGAGAATGAACTCGAGAGGAAAGTTCTCACGTTCCGGTTCTGCCAAAAGAAAAAAGACAAAGGTGGCATCACATGTTGAGAAAAAAGCTATGGAACTTTACAATTGCATCTTTTGCTATAATTATTTGCTTTAATATCCGTACAGGTGATAATGTATTTTAAGGCCTGAACTAAAATAGGAATTTTCAGGATCTTAGTATCCAATGTTCAAAATTTTAAATCATCTAATATTATATTTAATTAGCCACTGTCTACCCATTATTATATATAATTAATTAATTAATTAATTAATCTCTATATAAATTAAAGATAAAGTTATATATTATTATATTTTTTCAAATTTCGCTTGTTAGTTGTAATTTCAATCATGGTGATGAACGTATATTGTAAAGAACATGTTTGTAGTCGATTGATTCATGTTCTTCCTCTTACCATGGCATTAAACCGGCAACTTCTGGATCCTTCAGCATACAAATTTCTCCAACCACTCCAGTTAAGTTCACAAGGACACAGACGCAAAAGCAAATAGGTCTCACGCATGCATTTCTCGACGATTTCATTAAATTTCTTGTACTGTTGGTCGGTCTTGTTGTTTACTAGGCGTGCAAGAGATCTTTGACTCTTCTGCTCCGATATTTTCATCCATTAAGGACAAGGTCTCTTCTTTTTCTGCTCCTATCTCCATGCATGAACACACCCTCTAGCTTTTATTCATGCAGGGAAATTTCATGAAGTTGTTTTTATAGTCATCAAATTTACGTTTAAGTATATAGAGTGAAACCCAGTTGCCAAATTTTCTATTTCAGTTACTAATTATTAAAAATTATAAGGAGTAAAAGAGCTTGATTAAGAAAGTGAACGTGTTTTTTAACTTGCTATATGGTGACATTTATTGTTACATTTAATAATACAAAATGGTAGTCAAATCAGGTTTTGCTGACCATATTTTCCCAATTAGAAATCAAATTGCATGGAATTTATAAGATTCACGTTATCAAAATCAGGTCCCGATTGAAATTGCTCGTCAAATCAGAAGATAGGAAAAGAAAACAAAAGAAGAAAACCAAGGTATGAACAATCAACTAAGAAACCCTTGAGCACGAGTGTTGGCTTTTCGGCCGGAACCCGAGTGAGGGATCGGCTCCCATTGATTGGACCACCCAACGACTTATCTACGGTCATCCGGAGCGTTCGGCAAGTTTCTCCAAAAGTTTCGGGAGATTGGTAATAGACTGTAAAGAAATTAGCAGGAAAGATTAAATAAATTTTAAAAATTTAAAATAAGATTGGACGAAGAAATAAAAAGGTGGTAAATAAAAATGAACTGATTTATGATGATTTATAAAAATGTGTTAATTAATTAATAAATTGACCAACTTTAATAATAAATATTATTAAAATACGAAAATTGTAATTTTCACTTTTAATTGATAATAAAGGGAAAAAACTAATACCTACTTGGATCCAACCTCCACAAGTGCGTCTCTTGTAACAAAATATGGTGTAGGTCCGACTTGGGTGTACCTAAACCCTTCAAAAAGAAAAAGATTGTCTTTGAAGAAAACCATCAAAGTCTTCCACTGCTTGTAAAAAGTAGAAGCTGACATCTGAACTCTTACGTTTTCTTTATATTCCTTCATTATTTACGATAAGGGTTTGGTAATAGTTTTAAGCCAACATGGCTCATAACTTCCAACAGAAAAAGGCTAAGTGATGTCTTCTTGCTTATTTGTTACATTTGCTTGCAATAGATGACGACAAGAACATAAAGTAATGGATTCTTAATTAATTATTTAATCATTAAACAACAATATAAGGAGAATGTAAGGTGTTGTGGTTGAGTGACATGAAGCAAGTAGATGACAAACCAGAAGATGCCTTCTTTCTCCTCTTGCTCATCTTTTTAGTAGATATGCATGCTTTTAGCTCCAGAGCACCACCATGCTTGTCTGTTCCCTATTATTATATAAATCATAAAATCAAATCAACTTTCCTTTGCCTTAAGTCATTTGGGATTACTTTCACTACTTGATTGACTTGATAAGTCTTCGAGAACTTTTGACCACTTCATAGATTATCTTGTTAAAAAATTTAATTTATGAATTATTAAATATATATTTTAATTTAAAATTATACTTGTTATTTATGGGATGCGTACTGCTCAGGCTCGTATTATAAAACTCCCTCAATTTGATGCCTACATTTTAGAGCCATGTATATCTTATTCTTTTTAAAAGGTGTGAGGATAACGCCTCGTGCATTATAAAATACCATCGCTGAAGTAGAGATCTCAACCATTCCTCATCATGAAAAGTAGGGAGGTGGATACAAAAGTTGGACAGTGCTTTTAGGGTAGGAGACAAAGAGCAAAAAGCTAAAACCCAAAACAAAAGATGGCATATAATGTAGTGAACAACTTCCTTTAGCCATTTGTACCCTTGGTGACTCGTGAGTCTAAAAGTGGTATTTGAGAGATTTGAGAAAGGGATACGTCCTTGAATTTTCTTTAGGTTAAAGATATGAACTTTTTTATAGGTTAAAAAATTTAAAAAAATGTAATTTCTTAATAATGTAATTTTTGAAAAAACTCTTTTATAAATTTCAATTAAAAGATAACGATAAAAATAAAACACTAAATGAATCAAATGTCATTAATATATCAACTTAGTTAAATTTATAAATTTGACTCAAATTAATAATTTAATTTAAGAGTTGAATTATATCACCATATAAATATGCGTGATATTCACATCGCATGTATTTTAAACAAGATTTTTAAAAGAAATTTTTTTTTGAAAAATTGAAAATTATAAAGAGTTGTTCTTCAAAAATTTTAAAAATTAAAGAATCTTTAAAATATCTTAAACTACAAAAGAGGAATATATGTTTTTCACTTTAATCCAACTTTTACTTTTTATATTTCTAATATATATATATATATGTTTCCTTGTAAGTTGAGAGCTAAGATCTTGTGAACCTATAAAGTATGGTACATGTAGGATCCATTTGATGACAGTGAGCTGTATATGTTTTGTCTTCTCTATGTTTTGATAGGGATCTAATGCCAGCCTTTACCAGCAGACCAAAACATGATTGAAGCTTTTCGCTTACTTTGGACAAGTTGCCCCAATCTAAGAATAAGAAGCAAATGACCCAATTTGGCTCTAATATAATGTCACACGTCACCACCCATCCTCGATCTGGAGACATTTTCTTATATGTGGTGTTTTGGTTTCATTTTTATCCATGAGGTGTAATTGGGCCTACAGCTTGCTTCAAAGGCCTAACCCAAAAATACTTGAGCTATCTAACCCACTTCAGTATTAAGCCCAAATTGAAACTAAAAAGCCTTACGAAAAGCCCAAATATGTTATAGTCCATTTTTCTAAATAATATGAGGAGATTAAAAAAATACTTCACATGTATTTTAAAAAACTTTTAAAAAATATTTAATTTTTTGAAATTCGTAAAATTTTTTAAAGAGTATTTTAATTGTCAAAAAATAATGCTGCTTTTAAATATAAGTTAAAAATGATAATAAATATTATTAATATGATAACTTAATTGTTATATAAGGTAATTATAATTAATTACTGATTTAAATTAAATTTTAATATTTCAATTAAAATTTAAAAATTAGTTAAATCCTCGTATAAAAAATGTTTAATTAATTGTATTTTTTCGTTATTTGTTACTCAAAATTTAAGAGAATAAAGAGAATAAAATAAAATAAAAAAAAACTCCGAATCTGAATGTACTTACGAGTTTTGACCAAGTCTCATCTGTACGAGAACTGTGTTCCTGTATTTGGAGCGGTAGTTCACTGACTTGAAGAGATAATGTTGATAACTGTGAAAGAAGCTGCAGCTACTTGCTTCTGCTCCTCCGTGTCTTCCTTCAATCACTCTTCTCTATCACCAACTTCCAATCACATTTTTACCAGACCCTCTTATCGGCTTAAAACCTTACCCTGCAGAGCTACTTCGTCTCCCCAAATTAAAACTACTGCCACTACTAAGCCATGGAACACTGCTCCTAACTCCAATGGGTAATTATGCAATAACCCTTTTCAGAATTTTCAATTCCTAGTCTCTTCTTTCTCTAATAGTGATTACTATGTGAATTGTGGACCTCTCTGAGCCGTCTCTGTTGGTTCTTTCCCTAGAGTTGTTGCATTATATAGGCTTTCGTTTTGCTATAAGGTTAACCGTTTGTAAAGTGCTTGTTTTGCTTTCTTTCTCTTGGAAAATTGTTGCTTGCTATCAGTATTTACCATAGGAATTCTTGCATGATTAACGTCTGGATTATTTATTCAAATAGATGAATTTAGGACCATAGTAATTTGCCAAAATGGAGTTTGTAAGTAAAATGTTTTTAGATTTTTGTTAATGGGATCAGAAGTGCTATTTTTAGGGACAGTTCTATAAATTATCATTGCTTAATCCCTTTGAGCTTTTGATTCATATTGATGGAGAACATGCTCTCAAAATTATCAGACTTACTTCCCTCAAGAAAAGATTTTCTTTTTGCACTTTGAAATTGTTGGTTGTTGTTGTACAAGGCAATAAATATCTAAACTCATCACCGTGATGTAGAGTTATTTGATAATCTCCTCTAGGCTCCCTCATACCAGGTCCAACTTTTATTTAGCTTCACACCAGATATGTCCTGTAATTCTTGTTTTTAAGTAAGTAGGCATAACTGAACTTATTGTGATATATCCACTCAAGACTCATTCATATCAAATCTCATTCATATCAAATGTTGCATATTTTACCGTATTCCATCATTCCTCAAGTTCCATAGGTTTGCTATACACTGCAGCCCCAATAAATGCATGTGATGTTATTTGGTAAATGGCTCCGTTGAGTCCCAATTGGCACATACAATATGACCAGTTGCTGAGCATGGATTGTCAGAAAAATTGGATGCTATCATATAGCTTTGTTCCGGCTAAGATACAAATTCAGAAATTGAATATCCATCAGCTTTCCTGATGTAAAATTGGTTCTTTTACTTTGTTTTGCTTTGTAAGGGCCGTGAATAAGTTTTTAGGATGTTGAAGCCTTAGTATTATATTTTTATGATCAGATGATCAATGCTGTTTCTTCCTTCATAAAGTTTGCAGATGCCTTCTTACTTTGCAATGGCATAAATATTATCTCTGGCTGACTTTTGTTCTTCTCAGTTTTGAGGGCTCAGTCTTTGATCCACTGGGTATTAGTTCAGATGCATATTCTTGTCTAAATACTGCTTGGGATGGTGTTCTAGCTTTCTTGTCACCAATACTTGACAGCACCTCAAGTACAAAAAGGGATAAATCTTCAGCGCGGGGAGTTGCAGGTGCAATTCTGGTTTGATTGTCTTGCTTGAACATATTGCAATTGCAAATTTGAATTTCAGCTCTTAGCATTGAACAGAATGTTTTCACACTTGCAGCTGCAATTGAGGACAGTTCCATTGATTTTGGGGACTTCTTTAAAGGTCCACTTCCAGGAAAGTTTCTCAAGCTTCTGGGGCTCTTGGCTTTATCCCGTCTTGGAATATACATACCTCTCGGTGGGGTAAATCGTGAGGCTTTTGCTGGAAACTTGGATCAGAATAGCTTATTAAGCACTTTGGATTCATTTTCTGGAGGAGGCATTGGTAGACTTGGGATATGCTCTCTTGGTATTGTTCCCTTTATCAATGCTCAGATTGTTTTTCAACTTCTTGCCCAAATTTATCCTAAATTGCAAGATCTTCAGAAAAGAGAGGGTGAGGCAGGAAGGAAAAAGATTCTTCAGTATACTCGCTATGCATCAGTTGGGTTTGCAATAGTGCAGGTGAGCTACACACTGGTTTTGTACATGCTGTGAGCTACTTAATCTATTTCAGTTTAATATCAAGTTAACTTTCTTGAACAAAGACACCTCACCTTGATTGGCTTCCATTTGGGTTGTTAGATAGTAACGTTGTTCATGCTTACATGTTAAGAGATTCTGAGAAAGTGAGCGGTGAGCTTAGCCATCCCATTCAGGCAAATCTTTCACTAATAGTGCATTTGTAACGTTGGAACATTGAGCTCTCTTTTGGCTGCATCTTTGACTATTTTACTTCTTACGGCAGGCAATTGGCCAGGTTCTTTATCTTCGTCCATATGTCAATGACTTCAGCACAGAGTGGGTTCTGTCATCTGTAACTTTGTTGACACTTGGATCTGTATTTACAACATATATAGGGGAAAGAATTTCTGATCTAAAACTCGGAAATGGAACATCACTTTTGATATTCACAAGCATTATCTCTTACTTACCCGCATCTCTCGGTCGGACAGTGGCACAGGCATATCAGGATGGTAACTATGTTGGACTTGTTACCATCCTTATCTCATTCTTCTTGTTAGTCCTTGGCATTGTGTATGTTCAGGTAATTGTTTCTTTTTTAGCCCCAGAACCTGAGCATTTGAACGAAAAGAAATGTTGTTAACTTATTGTATTTCAGGAAGCAGAGAGAAAGATTCCACTAAATTATGCCTCAAGATATGCTAGCAGAAGTGGTGGGCTTGAAAAATCTGCTTACCTGCCCTTCAAGGTTTGCATTCCCAGAATCTTGCTATTGTTTCTCTTCAAATCCTAAGAGTTCAAAATCTTTAATGTGTTTAAACAGTATTTGTCACCAATACATCTTTTGAGTGCTCTGTTATGCCATTTCCTTGAATACAAGTCGTCGTAAGGGTGTTATAAGTGTTTTTGTTGCGACGTCATTGTATGGTATATGAAATTATATTTGCTTGTAGCTTACCAGACATTTAATTAGTGTCATTTTATTTTTCTTACAATATTAAATTGGACAGGTAAATAGTTCAGGAGTGATGCCAATAATATTTTCTACATCAACATTGGCTCTTCCTGGCACTCTTGCTCGGTTCACTGGAATATCTGCTTTGAAGAAGGCTGCATTGGCTCTTAACCCAGGAGGTGAGAATTCTCTACCAGTTGCATTAATTGATAAATAAAATAAATTCTAAAATGTTTTATCATTTACAAATTAATTTTCTTTGGAGCTAATTTTAGGCATTGTCTTGCTGCATAAATTTGTTAACTGTTGAGCATCAGCTATGCTCGGTACCCAATCCTATCCATTATAAGGTTACCTGGCTAGTCTCTTTCTGTCCTCTAGATTCGTTGTCTCCATTATTAGGGGATATATTCATGGGTTATATTTGGTAAGGGAATGAATAATTGCTTGATTCATCCTTCAGTTCAGTTCCATTGGTGGAATTCTCATGGCATAATCAACAGAATTGACTGAAATTTTGGAAAATGAGTCAAGATGGATTTGAGAGAAAAGAGAGTGGTAATAAAGAATTCAATGTCAGTTTATTCTCAACAGTTTGCATTTGGCTGCATACTTTTGCCATTTGAAGAGTTCCATAACGATGTATGACATATGCAGGTTCGTTTTATCTTCCTACCAATATCTTATTAATCGCTTTCTTCAATTATTACTACACCTTTCTACAATTGGATCCCGATGATGTGAGTGAACAGTTGAAGAGGCAAGGTGCATCAATTCCATTAGTCCGACCGGGCAAAAGTACAGCAGCATTTCTTAAAACGGTAAAGTGGTCTGTTCCTCTTTCTGCCCAATCATTGGTATTGTTAATCTTCTTCTTCAAATTCCACGTGGAATTATTCATAGTCAAGTTCCAGCATAAAAAATCATCACATGTTTGACATCATTGCTATACTGAACTCACATTTCCTTGATTATATTTTAGGTTCTTAGTCGGATATCTGTTCTAGGTTCAGCATTTTTGGCTATCCTGGCAGCTGGTCCTGCTGTTATTGAACAAACCACACACTTGACTGCATTTCGAGGATTCGCAGGCACTTCTGTCCTTATTCTTGTTGGTTGTGCAACAGACACTGCAAGAAAAGTTCAAGCAGAAATAATCTCCCAAAAGTACAAGAATATAGAGTTCTATGACCTAGACAAGTACTGACCCTGAACCTGTGGTTATTCGATGGAGATGGGCTTCAATATTTTGAGTGCATGGCTATAACCAGCTTGCAATGCTTATTGTATAATTTTACCTTGTCTGGTATATTTAGGCTGCGGCTTGTACATACTGCTGTATTGAAGATGATTCCAAAATCCTTTAGTATCAATTCAGGACTCGTTACATTAGGAAGTAGGAAGCTGGCAACCTTTATTCTTGTTGTATTTGGCCCTCCTCATTATAGTGTTACCAGTCCCTTAGGTCGTGTTTTATATGTAATATAAATGCTGGAACAGGGGCACTGTTATCGAAAAAAAACGTCCCTCATTTCTGATCCTGGAAATTTTCTGCTCCTACCGTACTCCAGCTTGGCAGTGTCCACCGCTTCTCTAGGGTTAAGCTCTGGGATTTGATGGTGGACTTAAAAAATTCACTTACAGACGCTTTACACCCAATCATTTTGGATAACGCTTATATCTTCTGTATTACCACGACTGTTGGCACAAAATTAGCCAATGCTTATTTTCTAGATACTATCATTGCTTCTTCTATGAGAAAAGAAGTCACTTTGCGTCAGGCCGTCCTCTTAATTTGAAATCTTAACTTGAATGAGATAAATTGACAAATAAACCACCCATCGATCATGGTTCAAATCAGAGGTCTACTGAACTGAATTCTGATGAGGGTTAGTACACAAGATACAGCCTTGGAAAATACTATTGCACATAATGTATAACCAAACCATCTCTTTTCGCCGTTAGGTTCTTTATCAATTGGTTAGTATTTCTAGATCGCTGAGAAGGTTTTCTAATAAGATTACAGAAATGATCCAATGTAGATAGAAGTTTTTTTAGTAGCTGTACCCTATCCTGATTAAAATAAGTTAACCATCATCAACAGAAAAGTCAGGATCCTCAGGCTTTTGTAACTTTGGCATCTCCATATCTTTGATTTTTTGAGCTCCTCTCCTTGTATTTGCAGCAAACCTTGATGCTAGTATTGTCACCCCAAGATTCATTTTTGTGTGAGAATGACTGGAACCATCTGAAGTTTCTTGTCCCCTTCTTTCATGAGCCTCACTGTCCACGTATAGAAAAGGTTCTGACTTCGTGAGACTATGCTCTATTGTCCTCTTCTTATGCCGCCTCCAAGCAGCCTGTATGAAGCAGGCTGCCCATGTCCTCCAATGGTGGGAGTGATAGCGGAAAGTATGCTGCAGTTTTTTACTGTGGAGGCGTCTGAATTGGTTAGCGACAAACTTGAGATCTTCAGCTCTCAATGCGAAAGCTTCAACTTCATTCAAAGCCTTGACTGTTCTAGTTGAAGAAGGCAGGTTGAGAGAGGATTTTGGATGTAAAGCCCATGCCAATAGCTCCTCCCCACAAAAGTCTCCAGGTTTCAATGTAATGGTGTTGAAGAAACCAGTTCGGCCTCCATTTGTAGTAGAACTGTCTAATCTGCCTCGTATTATAAATAACATTTCGGTTACCGGGTCACCCTCACGAACAATGTAAGTACCTGCAGTACTCAGAGAAGATACTATACGCTCACATATTGCATCAAGTAGCTGATCATCCATTTGTGAAAAGAAGGGTACCTGCATAAGAAAGCCAGAGGGTTATGAGGAGGGTCAAGAGCCTTCTCTCAGGGAAGCAAAGGAGTTAGATCAAGTTTGATGGAAATACTAAAACAAAGCAATGAGGAGTTCTGACTCTTGGCTATAGACTAACAAGAAACATCCGGTTCAAAAGACTACAGAAGTGAAAAGCTCATCAAACAGCTTAGACAGGAGAAAAAGTCTTTAATTGTAATAACAATCATGGTTTGGTTTGGTTATATTCCTATAAATATTTGAGACTGCAAGTTTATCAAGAAGTCCTTAAGATGTTTGTATTATTAAGCCTCTTAAGTTCAATTTGGTAGTGTTTACTACTTGCATAAGTCTAAAATTTTCAAGGGTTTCCTTGAGCAACAAGAAAACGTTAAATATAACAGTAGACACATACACGTCGGACAAGGTCCAAACAAAGGTGGCGTTGAATATCACGGCGAAGATCAGCGGGCAAGCCAAGTAGGATAGATTCCTCATCAACTCCACGAGTAGCAACCCACTTATATTGATCAAATCGTCTAACTCGATTTCTGAGTTCTTCAGGAAGTTGGCGATGTCTCATCCACTCCTCTGTGTCTCTTCTCTTAAGCCTCCATTCCTCAAGTCTCACAGTGAGAGATTGAAGGTATGTCTACCAAAAAAATTTGTAATCTTTTAAAAGCTTCAAGCTTTATATGAAAATCATTTTTCTTTCAACAAAAAACAAAAGCAAGGATACAGATTCCCCTTTGGTTCTCAGCTGACTAAATTGGAAAATACCTGCATATTTCCAATCAAATGTGCAAACAGGACCAGACCCAAGATGCAAATGAGTATGGCAAATAATGTCTCCTCAATGTATGTGCTGGTTGCCAAAGTCTGCCCATATGAACTGAAATTACAGTAGCAAAAGATATCAGCTGTTAGCCATAATTAGATGTCACCAAACACTGTTTCTCCAAATTTCTTGAGCAAAAAGATTGGACATTTGCTGTCAACACTGAAACAGTTGTAGGTGTCCTAATTCTCAGAGAAGCATGAATTCAACCAGTTGAACTACATGTTGGGTTAAACTCGTTGTAGATTTCATCTAATGATCTGTTTCTCTGGCTCTTCATTTACCTGGCCAGCATTCAGGTCTCTTAATTCTTTTTTGTTCGTCCATCAAGAATTCAATGGAAATCCATGAATAATAATAACTCCTCTATAACTAGCAAAAAGATTAAAAGAGTACAATAACTCCTATTTGTTATATTGTAGAATTCCGGTACGACCTTACCATCAAAGAATAGTAATTGATGGCACCTGGTTACAGCTACAATATTTTTGTTAACATCACAACGTGGACTTTTTTAAAAAAAAAAGAGGAGAATACAACAATAGAGGAAGCCAATCTTAAGGATTGATGATTCTATTGTTTGGAAGTCAAAGAATACCTTAGCTGCTGTAGACCCCACCACAAGCAATAGCAATACTTCTCAAGAAACTTGGAGGAGACAACATTTTTTGTCATTGCTAGTTCAAATATGCCATAGTCAAAACTGATATTGTTGTTGGGGTTGCAGTTGCTGAAAACACTGGTACTGTTTGCCCACATCTTCCGATCATTATGATCAAAAGCATCACAATCTAGATATTTGGGGAGACATATGAGTCGATCCTTCTCTTTTCTACATGCTGATTTCCAACAAGATGCATACCTATCAAGTGATAGCAAATACCATGCTGCACCCAAAACCTGCATTAAGAGAAAAGAGGAAACTTTTTAACTTCTTGCACCAGAACAAGCAGGTGGTCAACAACAGGAAAGGCATAACAAAAAGGCGTACATGACTAGCCAACATGTATAGAAGCAAATTGTATGCAGCCCCTGCCCAAGCTGTCTTAGTCACCACTCCAGTTGCCTTAACAATTTGGGTGCTCAATGGAAAAATTAGATACAATCTGGGGATATATTGAATAAGAACAATCAAAGCAAGAGCATTGTTGTTGTGGTCAGACCCAGAACTTTTTGCTGCTGGTATGATCAACCAGATGACTATCTGTAAGTAATCAGAAGTAACTGTGAATTCTTTACATTGGCCAGATAATTCAAAGACTCATATTGAAAGGATGTGAATTTTGTGTTGTACCATCATCGAGTTGAAGAAATGTACCTGAGGGAGAGGAAGAGTGGCAATGAAATCAATGAAGAAGTCAGTTTTAAAGTACCTCCTAGCAATCTTCTTTGGGTCCATCACAAGTTCACCCCTTCCAAACACACGGGAGCTCGGTGCAATATAAGCTGTTCTAAATTTTATAAACACATGTAGGAAGTAAAAGAGATCTGCTATAGTACGGAAAAAGGTAACTACAATTCGCAATCTGAAGTCTGTATCTACGCATGAAGTGTTGGCATCCCCTCCTATAGTAGGCAAGTAAAAATACAGAGGATCAACAAAAAGCGCCATCAAGCAGGTAACAAGGAAGATCTTGTTCCACCGCAGCACAATATCACTTCCTGGATCAAGTATTCTCTGAAACCATGGTCCATTATACTCTGAAAGAGCCTTTGGTTTACCAACTTTGCAAGTTTCAGGTAGTCTCTGTTTACTCTCATCCATCCCATTTTCTGCTTTCAGCAATGAAGTTGAAACCTTATCCATGGGAGATGAGTTCTCAGCATGTATTTGCTCACTTTTTCCCCAGAGACTTGCCTTATGGTGTTTACCATCAAAGTAAAACCTACAAATCCAGACAACAGACCTTGTTAAAACACTCAGGGTCGTCCACATAAGAATTTCTAATGATAAGAAGAAATAATATACATTGATGTACTGTTTTAGGTAAATGAATGAGAAGCATGATGAGGAGTAACTTCATGCTTAATCCAGCAGTCCAACATGGTTTTAAACAAAACATTGAAAGAAAAAAAAAAAAAGAGGTCTCGTGCCTATCAAGGAGTCCAGGACTTTGATGATCAATATCATTGCCAATTTTGGAATCAAGGAAACCATAAAAACTATATTTTGGGAATTAAGGAGATTCTTAAATAGATCCCGCAACATTGGTTTCAACATACAATTACTTAGTTACATTTCAAGGGAAGCATATCATCCTTTATCTTTGATGCTGTTCCCAATTTCCGAGCAACTCGAAGTCGAGATTTCAGTTCGGCACCCGCTTGCTTAAAAGTGCTCCTTTTCATCAAATCACCAAAGGTTCGAACTTTTTACACATCCATCAGTACAATTGCTAAACTAAAGTTCCAACTTTTTACACATCCATCAGTACAAATGCTAAACTATCTGGTCTTGTAGACACAAAAGGACAAAAATTAAGAAAACCCAGAATTTTTTTTTCCTCCAAAGAAAAGAAACGGTCACCAACCCCCTGGCCCAGAGATCCTCTCATTCCTTCTTCCAAATAAAACAATTTCCACAACCAACAAGTAGGACAAGCTCAAAAGATGGCAATTCAAGCGCAAAAAAAAAAAGGCCAAGAAAAAACATTTGCACAACTCCTACCATAAAAGCTTTCCGATCAACTTTCCATGGAAAGAAACAAAAGGCCAAAACGAAGATCAGGCACTACGAGCTGAAACCTACCTCACGAAGTTATCCTTCTTCAACTCCATTGCCAACAAGAAGGTTAAGTTAAAGATCCGATCTTGAGACAAACTACACCATGTCCAAAAGCACTACAAAAAAATATCCGGGCTATTGCGAGCTCCTGAAAACTGGAAATGTGTAACGCACTTCAAAAGCTGCCGATTAATGAGATGGGGTGATGTCAGAACTTGGGAATTTTCTTTTGTTTTGGTTTTGTCTTGTGCAGTTGGAAATGGAGGCCTTGACCAAAACCGAACATTACAACATAGAAGTCAAACCTACCTCAGACACAACTAGAAAAAAGCTGTAAAATAATAATATCATTAATGGTTAAGCAGTTTTTGTTAAAGCTAAAAAGACAAAAACATACCAATAAAAATCATGGTGTATGTAAACATTTTCTTAGCATTTTATTATGCTTCGGTCTGATTTTCTTTTTCGTGAAAACAAAAAATTTCGCCCAAACATAAGTGATTCTGATTAAGTACTCTTCGTTAAAAGTTGATGGCATATTTGGCAAACAGTAACTTATATTAAAATAGTTGATTATATTAGTTGATTTGATTAATAAATAATATTAATTGTTTATTAAAAATATTTGATAAAATTAACTATTTATTATTAACTGTTGATGTGTAAAATGACTTATTAGTGCATGATTTAAAAAAATATAAAAGAATAAATACTATATTTCTTAGTATTTCGTTGAATATTCTTATAAGAATTTAAATCTAGATATTTAATTTTACAAAAATTAAGTTTATAACTTTAATAATAATAATTCAATGTTAAATTCTCTATATTATGAATGATGCAGCGAACTACATCATATTAGTATTTTTCATATAATATGTATGAATTTTATTATTTAATAAATTAAAAATATTTATAATTATAATATAACACAGATACAATATATAGTAGTTATATACTAAAAATATTAATTTGATGTGACTATTTATATTTAAAAACTTAATATTATGATACGTTAAAATGTTAACTATTATTATAAAACTAAATAAAGATTAAAAAGTTTAATTAATAATTTTATTATATTGTTCAAAACTTTATGATATAATTGTACAATAAAAAATTAACTTTGAAAACACACAAATAGGAAGTAAAATAAATGATGATATTGTCGTTGGGTAAACAGCTCATTCCAAAAACTCTTCCAATGAAACTTTTAAAAATTAACTTATTGAAATTAAATAATCTTACTAATAAATCAGTAACTAAACACGTCAAAAGCAAAAACTATTACAAGCTGTGTTACGTCCAGGTCCAGAACGTGTTCTGTTATTCTCTATCAGTCATCTTCTTGCTACAACGTGGGATCATGTTACGAGGATTAGACATTGCTAACTAAAATCTTTTGTTCGATTCAGTGGGAAATACATTAGTAACAACGTGGCAATATCAATGGCATTAAAATGAGTGGAATTCAACTTTAGTTTTGTTCTTTGAGATCCTATGAGGCTATGATCATGATTAATGACTCTGTTTGACAATCAACTGATTGCATTAGTTGTTAGCTGATTATATCAGCTGTTAGTTAATAGCTTATTATATTAGTTGATTTGACCAGTAGATTACATTAGCTATTTGTTAGAGATGTTTAGTAAAATTAGTTGTTTAATATTAATCGTTTATGAGTAAAATGACTCATAAGGACATGAATTAAAAAAATACAAAAAAAAACCAATTTACTTTGTCTCTGTAAATTTGATTTTTAACTCTTCCCATTAGTCTAAATATGTTCAATCATATCTAAAAGGTCGTGTATTGAGGTTGAATGCATCAAAATAAAAATTATTAATTGATGTATTAATTTATATATAATTATTTTTAATGGAAATATAATAATTTTTAAATATGTAAAGCTAATTAATTTTTATTAATTATTAAATATATGTTTTTATTTTATTAATAATCAATATGATAATAAAATAAAATAAAATATATTAATTTTATTAATATTTAATAATCAATATGATAATAAAATAAAATTTTATTCAATTTTTATTTATTACATAATAATACTAATATATAAGATGATAAATTATTTATATTTTATTTATAATACATATTTTATAACTAATTGTTAATTAATTTTATTAATAAATAAAATTTATATTTCTACATTTTATATTAGCAAAAAACTTTGTAAAAAAGTTGTAAACTTGCTCTCTCTTTTATTATATAAGAAAAGGTATAATTGAGTTTTAAAATAAATAAGTAGCTGATTCAACAAAACGCTCCTCCACATGAGCGTTTTGTATTTTGGCTGTTTGAAGACAAATAGCTACTACTTCAGCTGTTCTCCAAACAGCATTTATAGCTGTTTGAAGAGTCAAATAGCTGAAATAGCTAATTGGCAACTTACCAAACGAGGCCTATATCAAAATGCATATTATATTATAATTCTTTTTGAATTGAAATCTATATCACTTTCCAGTTCTAATTAGTTTGAACCTAATGAATTATCTAATGGAATTCTAGTGCCAGAGTTAGAATTGCCAAGTACATATCCATCGGTAGAAGGTCCATGAATATCTGATTAAATATTACACTTAATGCTCCTATTAAGCTTGCATCATGGCTTATGTTGTTTTTAATGACTTGTGTTACTTTTAATGTTTTTAATGACTAAAAACATATTACATTGGCTCAATATAGAGGTATAAGACTTTTTATATTGGCAAGTTCATATTAGAACCTGATTTTAAATATGTTGACGGGGATATTGCTATATTTGAAAATGTTGACCTTGATTATATTAATTATAGGCAAATATATTTGATGGTAAGGATTTATGGTACCATCAAGTTAACAAAGCATATTATAAGGTAACTAGGTTCAACTTTAGAGAGTCATTAAGGTTTATTAAATCAAAATAAATTTGTATTAGGCTTGTGAACCTTGTGAAAATTTATGGGAGTATTAATTTATATGCTACCTACAATTTAGATACACTTCCGTACACCTAACATATTACCTATAACTAGAGGAAAGGAACATAGTGGAGATTATGATGACGATGAACCAGGCGAAGATGACAATGAATAAGATGATAAAGATGATAATGAATAGTATGAATGGTTACGCGTCGTAACGCTACCAAAATAACTAGACTAAACTATAGATAGCGATAAGTCTAGGTCGATTCCACAAAGATTAATATTAAATACTTTCCTAAATTATCTGTTTAAATAAATAGGGGGATTTTCAATTTGAAACAAATTAAAAACAAAATAAAATTAAATCTATGAAAATAAATCAAATTAAACTATAGCAAAACGATAAAGTTGATAAATAATTTGAATCGATTCATTGGTTTCATCTTAGCTTAAACACAATTTCACAAATGTCATTGAGTTATAGTCTTTGCTCCTCCTTTTAGATTATTGATCGTGAATTAATAACAAGCTCTATTAATTCTAGTTTTTCCTTAAGTTTGAGTTAATTATGAAGCATTCATTAATCAACCCTAACTATTGGGAACCCAGAACAAGCTCTCTATGTTTATCCGGACTACAACATTAAAATTAAGAAAAGCAAATCAATTTAAGCAATAATCACTTAAGCATGGACTATTTAACTTAAGATATGTTATTTCTAACGATTTAGTACTGTTAGTTGCTACAAACGATCTTCCACATGACTAGGACGTATCACATTCAAGATCTAGCAATGGGTAGTCATAAAAATGATTCAATAGAGTATTAAAACTATCATTATCCAAATACCTAATCAATTCATTCAAAATAATGTAATAATCTAAAAAGAGAGTAGACAAAGATAGACAACACTATATGCTTAATGTGCTCCTTGGCCTCGATTCCACCTCTGAATCGATGTCAGGTGATTTAGCCTTCCATCTCCATCTTCAAGCTCCAACAATCAACCTTTGTAGCCTCCACTTATGTTAAAAAAACTGAAGAGAGAATGACAACTGAAGATGACTTTCCCTTTGATTCCATGCTACTGCTTTCTCTTTTGTTCCATTTCACACCACTCTCTCCCACTGTTCATTTATGGGACAAATAAAGATGGTGGCCCATCTTTACTATTCAAGAAACTTACTTTCTTCTCTTCTTATGTAGCTCTCTTCTCTGTAATCTCCCCTCTATTGTAGCTAATGTGACAAATTAATGGAATGGACCACTTCATTGTTCACATATTACTCTTCTCTACCACAGCTCTTCGGTCGCTCATATGTTCACGCTGCACTTTGTTTCTTTTCTCTTCTTTCTTCATCCCTAGCTATGTTGAAACTTAAATAAAGTAGCTCTTCTCACATTTTCTTCACTCTCTAATAAAGATAGAGCTTCGGTCCTTAACCTTCTACTCTCTTCAGTTGACACACTCTCTTCTTTTTCTTATTTCATCCGCACCCCCCCCCCCTTCTGCTAGGTTTCCAAAAAATAAGAATCAATTGGATAGGTGGCTAACGTCTTTTGTCTCCACTCCAGTTATTGTCCAAATCTTTTTAATTCAGCCTCACATGTTTTCAGCTCACATTTTTCTCTTTTTTCAACCACACATCATACATCACTCAGTCACGTGTTTTAGCTCCTTTCTTCATTCAAAAGCTATATATAACCTATATGACAGCTAGGATTTCCATAAAAAAAATGGACAGCAGTTATGTTGTCATACTAAATCCATGAAAACGTGAGTTACTTCATTACTTCTCATCCTTATTTTTTTTACTTGCTCCAATATTTCTCATTCTTGCTACATAAAGATAAAGAGTATAGAAATTGAAAAGATGGATTCAATGAGCATGCTTTTGGATCAATTTAATTCCTTCACTTCCAAAATGTACCTAAAATCAAATATAAATCAAAGTGAGCATCCTAATCATTTCCAAGGTATTAATCACTAATTGTAGAAGATAAAATAGATCAACATTTAAACACATATCAAATTCCCCCATACTTAACTTTTAACCATCCTCGGGCAAATCGTCAAAATCAAAATCACAAACCAAAACTTTTATTTATTTTCCATATTTCTTAAGAATAAATAACCATAAGTAAAGATGAATGACTTTCAAAACCTATAGCAAAAACTCAACATTCAAGCTTATACTCATGATCAATCAATATTCACCACCCTTAGAAACTGAGTAATCTAGAGGCAGACTTGGACAAAAAGTGTTTAAACAAGATATCTCCATGGGTATACTCAAACACCATTCATGATCACAAGAATCCATAACTTTGCACATTATTTCATTTCTCCATCATTAAAATTCACATGCATAATCATGAATCAAAGGACTTTTTAGGGTTGTAATGTGGGCTAAGGTAAGGTAGCATGCATTTTGGTTAATGTATTTTGAAAGCTATTAAGCTAATGAAGTAAAAGTAACACTTAATGAAAAATCAAACGCATAAGTTAGCATTTATCCACAACTGGGTTTCATTAGTTATGAATAATGCACCAATTATGTTTCACAACTCAATTCAGCTCTCATATCATAACCCATATGAACATAACACAATGAAATGCTCCATCCAATATAACATCCTCTTTATATTCCATATACTCAAACACCCAACCAATACAACTTAAGGAGGATAAACTATTAATTAATAACTTTTCGCAACACAGGATTCATAAGATGACATTTTAACAAATTTAACCAACCCATATGTAAGCATACCCCATATTTAGACTTTTACATAATCACATTCATCAAGAATTAACAAATGCTCCACTAACTTTAAAGCTTGAGTACGACATTTGGTTAGGTTGATGTCATGTGGTTTATATAAAAGAAAAGGTTAATATAGCTCAAAAGGGATTAGCAAGGGAAATTTACATAAATGGGTAGGGTATTTGGCTAATTTAGCTTAGAATTAACAAAGAATGCCTAAACATTTTCATAAACATACATGTCATAAACAATATGGTCTTAAATAGAAATTCTACGCAAAGTAAGGATGTATATGTCATGAAGGTCACTCACAACAAATAAAGTAGTAAGATTGATATGAATGTGTCAGTCTAATATGGCTCAAAACCTCACTAGTTTTTTTCTACCACTAGTCACCACTCTTCTAAGAATAATGTACATTAACTAATCATAAGAGAAAAAATACATGCCAAATTTTTCTATGTATTTTTCTAGTCAATTCAAGCTCTAATTATGATTAAATAATCTTAAAAGCAATAGAAAACAAGAAAATTTTTTACTTTGTTTGTTTGAATTTAAAAATTGCCTAAGAAGCCACATAAGCCACAGTTAAGCTAAAAAGCATGAATAGAAACTAGTATACCTCACCCCCACACTTAAAACTTACATTGTCCTCAATGTAAAATCAAATGCAAAAATGGAGCAATTCATAAAAGTAATAAAAGCATAAATGTAAATGACAGAATTTAACTTCCCTTAGGTTGCCTCCTATGTAGCGTCTTTGTTTATTGTTGTTAGCTCGACTCCTTGTTGCTCATTCTTCATAGCGAGGGCTTTATAACCTTATCACTTCCCATCCTACGCTTGGAATCCCTCATAAAATGGTTTCAGTCAATGACCATTGACTTTGAATTTCTTGTTTATCTGTAAGCTTTCAATTTCAACTGCACCATGTGAAAAGACATTAGTAACAACAAAAGGGACAATGCAACAGGAACACAATTTACCTAGAAAAAGCTTAAGTCATGAATAGTAGAGAAGAACTTTTTGTCTATCCATAAAATTCTTCCTAATAATCATCTTATCATGAAATCTTTTTGTCTTTTCCTTGTAAATTTCGGCATTCTTATAAGATTTAAGCCTAAGCTCTTCCAATTTTTGCAGTTGCAGCTTCCTCTTGTCACCCACCACATCCATCTTTATATTGCATTGCTTAATAGCCTAAAAGGCTTTGTGCTCAATTTTCACTAGAAGATGACATGACTTTCCATAGATTAGTCTATATGGAGACATGCCAATTGGTGTTTTGTATGTAATCCTATATCCCCAAAGAGTATCATCAAGTCGCTGACTCCAATCTCTATGATTAAGACTTACAATTTTCTCAAGGATGGACTTGATTTCTCTATTTAAAACCTCTGCTTGCTCGTTCGTCTGTGGATGATAGGCTGTAGGCACCTTATGGGTGACATGGTACTTCTTTAAAAGACTTCCCACTAACGGCTGCAAAAATGAGTACCCATGTTGCTAGTAGTGTGCCCTAGGCTAATAGTCATATGTGACTTCTGTATTGACATTCTGATCTATTATTTATATATTATGAGATATTCTTTTATATATGCATGTATATTGTTTATGTAATGTGAGTTACATTCCATGAATAGTATTAGGCTTATGTCATCAAGTACGTGACTTGATAATAAAACCATAAGCATTATAATGTTATTCTAAACTGTCTCTAGTCAATCATTATTGGTGGAACAATAATGAATTAAGGCTATTATGTGTTCTGATTGATGATCACATTTTATTGATCATGGATATGAATAATCAAATCAGATACACTGATATATGTTAGAGAACATATATTGGACTGACCCACAGGGAGAACACTACATGGTTTCATGTCATTAGTGATTCTCAATATGGTTTGACTTAGTCCTTTGACCTGAAGTCGTCATGGTTCCCTATATGAGGAATTTAGTGTTTTGACATTGGACTAAGTTATCTTTCACCAGATAACAAGTAGTCTTATGTTGGACATTAAATGAGTCATGCAGAGGGATGTGAATGACGTAGATGGGATTTGTACCTCTCTTAAATGAGATATATATCATTGGGCCTCTTGACTAGTATGACTGAAGAAATGCATGGCTGTGCTCAAATAAATTGATGAGGAGTCATAAATGTCATTTGTTATAGTCAGTCAACTTGGGAATAAAAAAACTATGATTAATCAAAGGTTGACATGTATCATGCCCTATGATTAATCTTAATATCGTGTTACAAAGGGATTGAGTTTGTAACCATGGTTATAGGTTAAATCGGATTACCGATCCTTATTTGATTTGGGTAGTAATGTCTTGCTAGAGGCCGCTTATGACTTATAGGCCTTGAAGTTTGATCAAGCTCATTACCAACATTAAATGAGCCTACAGGGTCGCACACAAAGAGTGATACGATTTGGGCTTATTCTCTTGGGCCTAATTTATTAGGAACTAAATAAATATATGTGGATATATTTATTGGGTTAGATTGAATTAAGTTGTCAGGTTTTTATTATACGAGATATAATATGGGCCGAAACTTATTGGGCTTCCATAATCCTAATGGGTTTAGGATTATGATATTCTTATCCTAATAGGAATAGGGATTAGGGTTTCTCTATAAATAGAGAACTTACGTCCAATTAGAAGATACGTGAAAAACCCTAGCCACCTAGACCTAGCCACTTGTTCTTTTTCTCAGAGAAAATTGTGTAACATTCTAAAGTGTTTTAGAACATGCTAGCACACATTAGCTGCTGCCCGGATCATTCATCCTCATTCGGATAATAGTAGAGGACGTTCGCGAGCTATAGCGTCAACATATCTAAAAAGAATCCAAACCGTATGCTTTAAGAGGTAATTTCGGTTACACTTCTTATTGTGTAGTTTCAGTTAACCAAGGCACAAGACACAAAGTCCTATGGTCCATTCCATTGAGTATTGTGAATTCTCAGGCCGTAAGGGATCCAACATTAGCATCAAAGCTAGGTTCTGTGCTTCTGTATAGTCAAAAATATGCATGTTTTGAGGACATGTAGTTTTGGATTTGAATGCATGATAGAAATGTGATTTATGTTCATGCATGTTGTTTTCAGATTTGTTTTTTTCTCTTAGTACTAATGTGAATATATGACAAGAGAGAAGTTTTGGCCATGGAAGTTGATTACATCAAGATGTGTTTCGGCCAAAGGAAGAGTTCGGGCATGGAGATGTTTTAATCATATTTGTCTCGACAAGACATATGTTGATTCCCAAAACTTCCTTCAAAGGTGGTGTCTAGGGTTATGGTCGAGGATGCCTAGGTGATGGCTACTAGGGTTTCTGCTACGATCGAAATAGGAAATGGTAGGTATCCATGTTTGACAAGGATACTAAAAGTGGAAAAAGAAGAGTTCATATATGATATGGATTTGGGAAAAGAAAAGCTTCCTTATTAGATAAGGATTCTAAAAGACTCTAAGAATGGAAACC